>JAXCGZ010001928.1:102500-115000 GCA_037179515.1 Halocaridina rubra | reverse complement strand
CCCCTTGTGGTGTATGGGGAGGTTAGGGAGGGACTCTTGGAATGGGTTGTGCCAAGAAGAAAGTGAGGAATGAGTTTAGAGACCTCTCATACCAGGTGAAAAAGTAAGAATGACATTATTGCTCAATACATTGGAAAATGCAACATATGGAATGAGTAATGGACGAAATGCTGGTGTAAAGAGAAGGAAACTAATACACTCAGAGAAAATGTACACAATTTTGAAGGTAGAAATTAGATGTGAGAAGAGAAAAGACAGCAACTAGAGTAAAGGCTTAAGAAATCTTGGAAAAATAAGAAAAAAACTGGAGAACAGAAATTTCAGGAAGGTTGATGATAGCAATATGTTGCATGATGCCTTGAATGACGTAAATGTCAGTACTTCTTAATCTAAAGGGATCAAATATCAGATTGGAGTAATCAAAATATTAATATACAGTAAATTTTAGAGGAGACTTTCAGGAGTTGAACGTAAATCAAGAGAGCATCACTAGATTTCTCAGGTGCAATGTCAAAAATGTAAGTAAAAGAGGTTGTTGTATTGGAAAAGTGTTCAACAATCTGAGGGTGGTTGTAATGGGGGGGGGGGGAGTTAGCCTATTAATAATACTGGCACTAAATAAAGATACATCTGTGATAATGGCCCGATTTCTTAAACAGTGTAAACCTAGGATACCATATTGTTAGTTAGCTAGACACACACAAATGGATATCATAAACGCATTTGACGTGGTTCTGTGGATGGCTAGGATCCTGTACGGGATCCTAGCCATACACAGAACTGCGTCAGATGTGTTTATGATATCCATTTGTGTGTGTCTAGCTAACTAACAATATGGTATCCTAGTTTACACTGTTTAAGAAATCGGGGCGATGACAGGTAAATGTAAATTTCAAAGCGTCAACTTGGCAGAGGAGGCAGCAGAATTTTAAGTTTAGGGAGTCAGACCTAATAAGAAGGGTGGTAGTATTGAGTTGTTGATTATACATGAGAAGGAAAAGCAATATCAATTTAAATAAGGTTTGTTATGGAAGATGGAAATATAATAAGGAAGAAGGCAGAAATCAATCAATGTTTAGAATACAGGAGCGTTTTCATATGTCCTGATAGAACAAATGAAGTGCAAAATATAAATAACACCTGGGTACAGAATGTTGAAAGGATAAATTAAATGAAAATAAGTTATCAGATGAATCTCTCTCTCCCCCTCTCTGTGTTTGTACCGAATTGTATTTACCCATTAGTACGCACGGGAAAGAGCCCTATGCTTACAGCTCCCCGTCTCCTAGGTTAATCGGTTTCAATTTTCACTAACTAGCACTTATGATATCTATCCTCAAAACCATGAATGCATGTAAATTTTCTGTGTTCCCAATTAGCATCTCTTCTTACATTAACATAGTACTTCCTTACATCTTACATCCTGCAAAAACGTTTTCTTGTGAAACCTCAAACAATGACCTCTAATTCTAGAGCCACCCATATCAAAATATCGCTCCTTGTCCACTGTCAATATCACGAAAGGATTTAAAAAGTTAAAATATTCACGCCTCTTTCTTCTAGCTCTGAAGATGGTAAATCTAACTCCTTTAGCCTTTACTCATAAATGAGGTTACGTAACTGTTACCAGTTCGTAGTATGTCTTTGAACTCTCTTCAATTTATTTATATGCTTTTTCAAATGTGGATTGCAAAAGGCCGCTGCACATTTAAGCTTTGGTCTTACATAAGTCACAAATATTTCTGGGCATTTCCTTATCCATGTGCCCGAAGGCTATGCTTATAGTATGTCCTTACTATACTATTTATATGCATTTGTGGAGGCAAATCTGCCAATGCATTTATGCACATATCTCTTCAATTCTCTGTCTCTTGAAGTTCTGCGCCTGCTACTGAGCACCCAAACTTGTGCCTTCTTGTACTTTTGTCCTGTTTATATTTCAACCAATGATACACTGATAAGAGTTTCATTCTTGACCACAGACGCCACGTATTTTATCCAAACTTGCATCCAATGGTGGTGATGGATGGTCTCTTTCCTATTTCTAGATTGTTTTTATATTTAGTACTGCCTTAATTAGATGACATGTACAAAAAGGTGCTGCTTTGCCATCAGCTGAACACTTGTTACCAGCCACAATCAAGCAATTGAATTTACTGCAGTCACAGCTATGCAGTAAACTAAGCACTAAGGAAAATGCCAATATGGAACTAAGGAAGCAAACTTAGTGATAAAGTGAGTGGGTAACATGCAGCTACCACTCCACTATTAATTTTCTAGGTCTCACTCTTTGTGTGTCATTTTGACACATTACGATTATTCTTTAAGATTACGCAGGTCAATGCCATTGTGTATTACTCCTACCTTTATTATACTCAATAAATGTGAAATCATTCTTACCGGTATCATTCTCAATTATGGTAAATAATGTTTGAGGGACCAAGTTGCCTGCCTGGTCGTATGCCATGAGTCTTACAAGGTCTTGATAAGCAATGATTCCTGCTGGCAAAGAAGCAGTTTTAAATGCCAAAATATGAGCATAGGTGACTCCTGGAGGGCAATTGGAGTGTGGAAGGGTGCAATCTAATATACAGTTCCTGGAAAGAGAAGGTAATAGTTCTGAACTTGATGTTCAAGCAAAAATTTTCAAACAAACGTGCTCATATGTATTTGAAAAACAAGTAATTTGAGAGAAAACTGTATTAGCTCCTGTGCTAACGGAATAATTCTGAAAAATTTTTTCATACTACAGTTGGCTGTAAAATTCATTAATTACAAAAAAATATATCCAACTGGACACACTGTCATATAAATAAAAATATATATCTTGATATTCACAAAATACTCTCCTCCATAAATCACACACAACTCACCCCGTCGTGGCATCTCTTTGATAATCAGGTGGGCAAGGAGCTGAAATGCATTTATAGGATCCTCTAAGATTAAAACAAAGTTGATCTTTTTCACACTGCACATTTCGTTCACTGCATTCATCGATATCTGGTGAATATGGAAAGAGTAATTTAAGGATTAATACAATTTCCTGAAGGTAAATATCAAACCTTAAAGGTCAAAAGTACTTCATAAAACTACTCTTTGCATACCGATTGAAATAATACCACCTTGAATGCAATACATGTGTCAAGTAGAATGAGACCCTAAGAGATCTATTGCATATTGCGGATTAATACTGTCAGGTGCAACAGAATTAGCAGAAGGCTAAGCCCATGCTGCTGGCATGAAATTGCAAAATATGAAACACCAGCTAAAGCAAGCTACCGTCATAATTTCTGAATACTTTTGATGAAACATCCAAGGCTAATTAGTCTTCTACTTTTGTGATTGTTTCTTTCTCCAAATAGGTATATGTTTCCTTGTTTTTATGCCTCTTGAGGTGCCTATACCTCCCGGCAGTTTCCTTTTTCTCCGTGAAAGCTTGCTTGTTTGTTTGTTTTTGCAATTTCTGATGTGCATTATGGTTTTGTTCCTAATGTCTGCATCTTGCTTTTTATTCTTCAGCCATTTTACCCATGTTATCTCTATTTTAATGAAGCTTCTTATGAGTATTGCCTAGGAGTGTTGTTCTGTCTTCACAGACCTAGGTTGTTACTATCATTACATGTATTCAGTTTTTGTTGTTCCCTGAGCTGCCAGGCCGAACATTCCTGAGTCACTAAGGAAGATCACTGTCAATCATGGGCTTTCTAAGGATCTCTCAGAGAGTGAATGAAGTGTTGTTGGTGCATGTGGTTTGTTTGTAGTGCAGTCTTCCATAATGTATTTCCTGGCTTGCTATCAATGTCTGCAACTAGAAGGAGTCTTTTAGAAATGACTTCCAGAGAGTCATTTCTCGGTGTAGAAAATGTTATATATTTATATGTTTTCACTTATCTAAAATATGTAAAATGTATCTGGTTATATGTTGTATTTTCTTTCATAGTCCTGTATCAGTGAAGATCATTGGCTCTTGTGAGACATGGACGTCCTCTAGGCTCTAAGCCCAGACCAAACAAACTGCATCTAAACTGATTTGATTTAGCTAATATCTAGGAGGAGCAGCTCTGAAAAGTACCCCACTCATGCTCTGTAAAGGTTTGTGTATTTGCATCACAAGCACATAATGTAACAAGGTTGCTACCAACATATGTAATTTAGAAGTATGGCTGAGTTTTGCCACAAGAATATTCCAAGGTACACTAAACTTTTAGAAGAGTGTTATAGATATAAATTCATGAACGATAGTTTGTATATTGGCTAATATATGCGTTTGCTGGTCTACAGACAAAGCTCTTACCATCGCATGTCCGTTGATTGATGTTTAGTCTATAACCTGGCGGACACAAACATATATAACTTCCATTGGTGTTCTCACAGTGATGCTGGCATCTTTCAGGAAGAGCACATTCATCAACATCTGGAAAAAGTGTGTTGTTATTTCACTGAACATGGTATTTTACTTAGTTACTCTGCATGTACGTAAAGGCCAAGTTGTCAGTAATGAGGTCAATGACGTTAACTTCTTGGACATTTTTTCTTGAAAAGTGGCTTTTTGATTATTTACGATATCAGTGATAAAAGACGTGAGATTTTTAAATAATTAAAAAATACTAATCTGTCAGTCAGTGTATTTCAGATGCATTATCATTAAAGAACTGAGATGAGTTGATCAGTTTTATGAACATAATCCAAAGCCTATTTACACACTAACAGTTCTCATCTCCCCCTTAAAATATATACAAACAAGATAGTAACATTTATATTACAATTGGAAATGAAAGGAAACTAAAAGTAAATTAAGTAAATTAGTTATAGGGACATAAACAACACAGTTATTACTAAGTCTCAAAACACTGATTAGAGGGCACATATATTAGGTAAGCCACACATATGACATACACTATTTCAGTTTTTACCTCTGCATTCATTATCAACGTAATGGAAACCTCTAGGACAGCTCAATTCAGCGTAAAACTGCTGAAGGAGACGTTCTTGAAACTCAGATGTAGGGTAACCTGAAGGGGAAGGACGAGACCGCCGTGATGGGATTGGCAACCGAACGCGTGGTTCCTCTACATACTGAAGCCCTGTGAATATACATATGTATGTGTATTCATGGAAACCGGCCAAAATTTGTTACTAATAACATATCTTTATTTCTTGAAAGCTTTAACTCATAACGATTCTTAATGATTATTTGAAGCAAAAGTATGTTTACTTGCAAGGTTATGTAAAAAATATTTTAAAAAGAAGTAGAGATCTTTTGTGAAAAAGTGCTTTTAGGCATGGCAATACTGAAATAACTTTGGAAGTGCTAAATTGTAGCCTATACTGAACATACCCTTCAAAACAGAAGATAGAGTCACAATAAATTTAAATCTCGAAAGACAGGAATTGCAAAGTACACCCAACCCTTGATTTGACAGACTTAGATTAAACAGATATCGGACTTAACGGACAAAATCTGGAGTGGCAGATTTAGTATTTATCAGCTGTGGCACCATTGCCACCAAAGACCCCCCTCTGGAAGCAATGAACAATCGCATTTAGCGGACTGAGATCCCTCCCCATATTAGTCTATCAAAGCAAGGGCTGAATGTAAGAAAAGCCATAGTGATATATAAATAAGAAATGCAATATTTTTCAGTGTAAGAGTAAAGCTGCTGATATTAATAATAGCTTGATAACTATAACATTTTATCATATGGCTTAGGTACTAAGAGGAACCAAAATTTTTAACGCGAGTATATTAAGTGTATCAAATATAATCTGACTGTGGAGAATCTGATAAAATTATAATTTTAAGATTTTTGTTTCATAATATGTTATGTAGATATTAAATCACATTGTAGATTATACAGAATTTTCTTTCTTTTAGTATTTAGGAATAAGGAATTACAAAAAAGTACTCTGTGGAAAATTCACATATTCGCACCAATGCAAGATTTGCCATCAGGGAGTCGTTTCTGTCCTGGAGCACAAATACACTCATACGTGCCCCGCAAGTTGCGACAGAGGTAGCTGCATGGTGATGGGGTGGCTTGACATTCATTCACATCTGGGTTTCAAGAAATACATTAAGAAGAAATACTAATTTGCAGTCATAAATATATTTATGATGGTTAGGCACAGCTATATTCCACACTCCATTAAGCTTGCTAAATGCTCAGCTATAAGAATAGGAACTTTCAGACCTAGGAATGGGAGTAACATCTACAGTGGAAATATTTAAATCAATGTAAGACACACCTAAACAAGGCTGGCCAGGTCCAGAAGACCTGAAACCTCTGCTGCATGTGCATCTGTAGGATCCCCAAGTGTTAGTGCAAAGCTGTGTGTAATGGCAACCAGATACCTGTTCTGCACACTCATCAATGTCTGTAGTGGAAAAAATGCAATCATATATATATATATATATATATATATATATATATATATATATATATATATATATATATATATATATATATATATATATATATATATATATATATCTTAAATGTGCATAAATAAAATATTCATGGTTTCAAGATTTTTTGTTCTGCCAATAATTATTTTAAAATAAAAGAAATAGATAATAATTCATATGCATTATTTATAAATTTATTTATGTCCATTGCTTAAGATATTAACTTTACCTGTGCATGTTCCATTTTCTGCATTCTTCAACCCAGTTGGACAGTGTGTTATGCAATTATAAGAACCTTCAGTATTTTTGCATTCCTGTTCTTCTAAGCAGTCATGCAAATATAGGGCACATTCGTTGATATCTGCAAGAAGCTACAGATATATAATAGAATCTCCAGTAAGTTGGCTAAGCTTCACAATATCTGGCTGCTAATTGTGTACCATAACAAATATTTATCATAATACACGTGCATTACATTTTGAAATCTAAATTTAGCAACAAAATTGAGACTGTTCCTGGTGAACATGGAGGAAGAATTCTTCTCTTGTATCTATGGCTTGTCAAAGGACATTGTAAAAGCTGTGGAAGAAGGAGAATGGCAATTTCTTACTGATCATCTTATTTATAGCTACAAAACACTTAGAAGAAGGAAAGAGAGGAAGTTTAATGAAGTCCAACTACTTCAGCCTCTTACTATGGGGTGCCAACCCTCTACATTGGCAGGTTACGCTGGTATGCTTAAAAAGTATACATATGTAAAGTCTGTTCTTAAAATCTTTATGTTCAATATTTGCTATTTCACGTAATGATTATGAGTATCCAATTTTGAGGCATTTAGGGCACTTTTGGCTTTATTTACCACATTTGCCAAGATGGCAATGCGCAGTAAGGATTTTTTTTAAGCTCCTTACTTTGTAAGCATTACTAGGTTGGATGAGTAGAGAGCAAAAAATTATGATTCCTATATCATGTACTATCATGAGGATGGATGTACTGAAGGCAAAACTTTTGGAGTTGCTGATCATGTAGTATCATTCATAACTAGGCTTTGTAGATCTCAATGGGAATGAGGGTATTTTGATGCACATTCTCAATCAATATATTTGCACTGTAATGCAAGTTACTGAATTGAGTTTTGCGCAGTATATGAGAGCATATAAACACTAGCTTGGACTAAAAATTATATTAGTTTAAAGAATCGTGACTAATATGCACTTCGCATATCTGAACCTTCACATATAATGATTTAATTTTGAAAAGATTGTCTTGCAACCCCATTGCTGAATCATAACCAGGTATAAGTGATTCCACGTATACCGAACAAAAATAGCAGAGTGAGCCCAGTATGTAAGGGGCTCAATCTTTGATAAAGGCTTCCAGAGAATGTAAATTAAATAGAATCACTATCGGAAAAAGAAGCACATTTTGTATTGAATGAATAGGTCTGTGCCTTGTACTTATAGCCTACGTTTGTATGGATGTGATATTTTAATAGAAAAAAAATCCAATTTTAATATTATATATATCTTTTAGTTTTGCATATATACCTAATAGCAAAAACTAAATTACGTCTACTTTTATAATGTAATATAGTAATTATTCTAAAGAACTATGATTTTATACATTATATCTCTTCTATTGTATATATATTAATAGAATAACCACTGTATGCTTTGTGGAAATCGTCATTTATATAATAAAAAGAAATCTTGATAGCCTAAGGGGTTGTAACATATCAAAGAGGGTGAAAGGCATACATTCCTACATAACAAGTGACTTGGTTGTCATTGCAGCCTAATGACCATATTATAGCTACTTATTTATAATAATAATAATAATAATAATAATAATAATAATAATAATAATAATAATAATAATAATAAATTATATATATATATATATATATATATATATATATATATATATATATATATATATATATATATATATATATATATATATATATATATATATATATATATATATATATATATATATATATATATATATATATATATATATATATATATATATATATATATATATATATATATATATATATATATATATATATGCACACTAAGCCGTCAACGGACTAATAGAGGGCACCTTGGTCTGTTAAATGTGATTATGTATTGTTTTTGGTGGGGAGGGGGACCATACTCCATAGTGACAACAAGTACATTATGAATGAAAGAGTAATCATAATTTTAATCAAACACTACATCAAGCCAACATTCAATGTAACAATGTATAAATAACAAATGCAACATTTTATATTTTGAGAGAGAGAGAGAGAGAGAGAGAGAGAGAGAGAGAGAGAGCGCAAAATTGATATAATCAACCTTAATATAATTCATCGTTTTCTTTGATACGTTGTTTATAGAAAATGTAATCTCATATATAAGGGGGGTTTCTTCTTCTTATTATTATTATAATTGCGAGACATACACCACTTTTCATTTTTCTCTCTCTGTATCTCTCTTTCCACACATTATTATTATTATTATTATTATTATTATTATTATTATTACCCTGTAGAGCATTAGTATTCGTCACTTTCTGCCACAGATATATCAACTACATTTTTGCTGATTATAAATGGCTGTGAGACTCTCTCTCTCTCTCTCTCTCTCTCATATGTATTATTATTATTATTATTATTATTATTATTATTATTATTATTATTATTATTATTAATAATAGTAGTTGTACTATTGTTGACAGAACAATTCTATACAAGAAAGCATACAGATATTTCCATTTTTTCCTCAAATATTCTACCTTCTAATGTCGACATTCTTACATGAGACCTGGCATTATGCACTGAGCTGCAGAGGTCTCAAAAAGAGATCGCTCTGTACCTCCGACTGATGTTACTGTGATATTTAGAAAACACTACTGCACTTATTCTATCCTATAATTTTTGACTTTATGCCAACTGGCGAGTGAGCACCACACACATTTAATTCTCCTCCTCAGTATGAACCGAGGATCTATCAGTTAACTAATCTCAGTCCATATTGAGGAAGATAATTAACTGTGCTCTGGTCACTGGCCAGTCAGGAGAGAAGTCAAAGTGTCAGAGTGGAATAGGCGTAGCAGTGACCTTTGGAAATCTGAGTAACTTCAGCAGAAGTTCCTGTTCTCTCTTTGTGGAGACATCTGTGGTTTAGCACACTAAGCTGTGGGCTCTTGCTCTACAGGTCTCAGGTTCAAATCAAGACCATATGAGGTAAAATATCTGGAAAAAATAGGAACTTATCATTACGATTATTATTACAATAATAATGCTAATAATAATTATGTGAAACATACCTTTACACCTGCCATTGGGTAGCAGTGAATGTCCATCTGGACATGAGCACCTGAAGGAACCCATCGTATTTTCACAACCATGGCTACATGGTTTTCTAAATTGGGCACATTCATCAATATCTGGAAAGAAAATCAAATTAAATATTAAATCCCATGGTTTAGAAAGGACTTTCTGGATTGCAATTTGTGATAAAAACAATGGTCTTTATAAATGTCCTACCATACGCAGAGGGCAATAGAAAATATATTTACACATTAATTACTGTTTACGTTATGCATAAAGTAATCTGTACATAGTGCTGCTGTAGCGAATAATACAGACTGTTGCCTTCATGTAAAAGACTATTATTTATAAATAATTATTCACCCAACATACACTAAGGTAATGTTCTAATAATATTGTGAAGACGAAGAATAATTCAACTAAACGCTGCTAGGACCACAGCCGTGATAGCTCCTGCCATTTTGAATTAGATACCAAGTTAAAGATTGAGATACATCATATCACCTACCAACACATCGATCCTGACCAACCAAACGAAAGCCTCTTCGACAGTCACATCTATATCCACCAATAAGATTTAAGCATGTTTGGTCACATATAGTGGGGTCTTCTTGGCATTCATTGATATCTGTTACATAAAAACAATGAATTATAACCAATTTTACCAGAAAACACTTTTGAGTGTCAAAGTTAACAAGCAAGATATTGTAGATATAAATTCACTACTGTAATTTATATTAAACTGACTGAAATATTCACTAAGATTAATACAATCTCAAACTATCCAATATGACTGGTCAATTTTGTTAATATCTTACCTTCGCAAGCAGTTCCAGAGGGTGTTCTTTTAAGGCCAACTCCACAGGTGTATGTGCAAATGTAAGATCCAGGTGTATTGTCACATTGCTCTCGAGGACCACACACCCCTGCCATGCCACACTCATCCACATCTTGTTATACCAGGAGAAATTATTGTTATTTATTAGCAAAATAAGGTAATTAATAAGAACTGCATACAAAGATGAAGTTATTTTGCACTTCACTTTTGTTTTAAATAGGTATAGCTACGTACCTTGACATGTGTAGCCATCTGGTCCTAACGTATAACCCTCCGTGCATGCACAGGCATAGCTGCCAAGGGTGTTTGTGCAACCATGGGAACAGCGACTTGTAGAATCTAGACATTCATCCTTGTCCCTGCAGTAAGGCCCTGTAGAATCTAAGCTAAATCCTGATGGACAAGAGTCACTAAGTGTGCCAGGAGTAATTGATGATGAAACAATATAGCTTAGTTCTGCCTGGGTGTTGCTGGAAACACAAAAATCCTCAGTATTTCTTTAAAATCAGTACTTTAAGATTTAGTAATAAAATTGATTTTTTTTGGTATATATTTTGAAAAAGCAAATTGATAAATAATGTACATACCGAGGAGAAATGCTAAAAGTTACTCACAGATATGCAAGTTTGTTGATGTCAAAAGAATGTAACATGAATTTTTTTAAATTATCAAATGCAGAGCAGATATAATATTAAAACTAATCACATACCTATAGGATGCCCCAATGCCATTTGCATGAAGTGTTTCAACTACGTAAGGCATGTTACCCATATCTGCATCGTAAGATATTGTTTGATTCCATGCATAAGGTAAATGATAATCTCCCACTGAGAAAGTGCGTGTTGAAGCAGCAAATAGGGAGCCATCATCAGTCTGGATATAGTTCTCTGAAGAACAGTAAATACTCAATGGATAAGTAGCATATTTAAGATTTTGTGTTTACATATAAAATGATGACTAGACAGATGCATATTTAGGGGAGTATTGTTTGGTATACAGTATATACAAAGAAACTGATCATATTTCATTAGAGTACCTTAAATGTGGAAAGAGTTTCAAGAAAACTTACTCTGGATAGTCTATATGAAAATACAAATTGTACAAAATGAAACTCAATGTATGGATAAGGAAAGTATGTACAAGAAGTGCTCACTGCTTACCACTATAGGGCTGTAACGTAATGAGTGAACCAGGAGGGAGGTAAGGAACGTTGCCTGTTACCACAGCATCTACTAAAAGGGTTCCACTTGAATCCACACCTCGTACAACATGGGTCATGTCGACTGTTTCACCTAGAGAGATGCATGATTTCATAGAAAAATATGATTGCGTAACTAAAACGTATTTGAGGTTGAATAACACCAATAAAAGCAATATACTTGATATCAGAAATTTAATGGATACCAATTTAGGATACTTCGTGAGTTGTAGATATTCATCTTGGCTATACAAAGATATATAATTTTAAAATAAATTACCTGTTGCAAAGGCCACATGAGCTTCTCTCCTAAAGAATCCCTTAGTCAATGTATGTCCATTGGCTGCTCCATTGGCCTCGTAAGCAGCTGTCCAATACACAGGCGACAGAACAGATAGTAATGGTGTCATCCATGTACTCTGATTGGAAGTTATTGTAATTAATAAGTACTATTTTATCGCATACACTCAGATTCTGAGTTTAAACACTGAAGTTTGAAAGACAATTTAGTAGAGTGGTACATATCAAAGGTTTTATAACTAATAAGTTTCAGTCATCTGCATTAAATGTAGCATTTACGTAAATTATGAAAGTATTCAGCTATATATCATTCAGTCAATTCACTTACATGTTTAGGTATCAGTGGACTAATAGTAGCTGTGACTGTTCTTTGCATGCCAAGGGTAGAGACATTGGCAACCAGAGTCACAATACCCAAATCTTCCCCGTTTAATTC
>JAXCGZ010001928.1:0-100000 GCA_037179515.1 Halocaridina rubra | reverse complement strand
TCTCAATCCATAGTTTCAAGGACAGGTATGATGAGTATGACTAAGTATAAAATGGAAGCGATCAGGAGACGGGAAGATACGAGCTTTGGGCTCTTTCCCGTAAACACAATTAGGTAATCACAATTAGGTAATCACATACATATATACAATATACATGCATATATACATACACATACAGACATACACAAACACGTACATACATACACACACACACACACACATATATATATATATATATATATATATATATATATATATATATATATATATATATATATATATATATATATATATATATATATATATATATATATATCTATATATATACACATATATGCTCATACACAAACATACATATATACACATACATACCCATGCACGAATATATATATATATATATATATATATATATATATATATATATATATATATATATATATATATATATATATATATATATATATATATATATATATATATATATATATATATATATATAATATTCCTTCTTCTATTATGAATGAATTTATTCGGCATCAAATTTTAGCAGGGACTTCGTCGTTTATTCCTTGCAAGAGTTTCTTCACCTTTCCCCACAACGTATCCCCGTCCTACTTCCTTACGAACTCCTCTTGATTCCACCCACAAGGACCACCCTCCTGCTCATTCATACTTGCTGGTTCACTCTCTCGTTCATACTCGCAACTTTCACTCTGTCCTTTCTCTCCCTCACTTCCCCAATTCACTCTTTTATTTACCTTGCAAGGATGTTTTTCCCCATCTCTCTGAAGGAGTTTGTTCACGGAATCAGGATTGGTCCCCACAGTTGCAGGACAGCTTGTGTTCACTGTCCGATGACTCGCGTTTCTCATCAAACGGGTAATGGCCAGGGTGGGGACTTCCAGCACTCCCCTGCTCAGGGTGTCTGCTACTTTGTTACTCTTTCCAGGTACATACTCGAACCCCTGTATATTAAGCTGCATAAGTCTTAACAGCCATCGGGAAAGTTGCTGGTTATTTAGCGGGTTCGCATACACGTACTTCAAGGGTAGATAATCACTACGAATTATCACTGGATATCCGAGTAGGAAATATTCTTATTTTTCTAACACGAACACGATGGCAAGTGCCTCTCGTTTGATGGTAGAATATCGCGGCTCAGTGTCTGTGAGCGCCCGGGAAGCGAAACTAATGGGGCGGTCTCTTTTCTTGTTGTCCACCTGCGATACTACTCCGCCGATCGCGACGTCGGAGGCGTCACACGTGACATAGAACGCCCGATCAAATTTAGATATAAACGAGTACTTGGGTAGACATTAGGGCTCTCTTTAAAGCTACAAATGCGGCCTCGTGCTCAGGCGTATTTCGGAGCCTATCTAGGGGACGGGAAATGTCCGCGTATTTCTCAATAAATTTACGGTAGTACGAGTAAAGTCCGAGAAATGATCTAACATCTTTACAAGTTTTCGGTCTTGAAACTTCTCTATGGCTTTTACTTTATCATGCAATACTGCCACACCCGCGGACGACAATTTGTGTCCGAGGAATTCTACTTCCACTTTGAAAAACTGACATTTAGATAATTTCACGAACAGGTTATTCTGTCTCAAGGCTTCTAAAACCGAAATGAGGTTCCGGTCATGTTCTTCAAAGGTTTGTCCGATTCTTACTAAGTCATCTAAATACACTAGCACAGCACTACCAATGAGGCCCAGGAGCACCGCTGTCATGAGTCTGCTAAGATAACTGGGGGCGTTTTTTAACCAAAAAGGTAGACGATTGTACTCGTAGAGTTTATTATTTATTGAAAAAGCGGTCTTCACTTTAACCTCTTCCAAGATTACCTGGTGGTAACCCGCCAGGAGGTCAAGAGTAGTAAAATACTTAGCGCCGCTGACGTGACACAGAACATCTTCAGTTATAGGGAGGGGGAATTTATCACCTTTAGTGAGCAAATTTAGCTTACGGAAATCTACGTACAGTCGAAGATCTCTGTCTTTCTTTTTTACTACTACAATGGGGCTATGCCAAGGGCTTTTAGATAATCTAATGACACCCTTTTCCTCTAAATCGGCTACCATTCCCTCTAACCTCTTCTCGTATACAAATGGAGTGTGATAGGGTTTTGCAAAGGTAGGAGGATGACTTCCTGTGTTAATATCAAACGGCATGAGAGTGCATTCACCAAGGGGGTCAGAATTTAGCTTGCGGAAATCTACGCACAGTCGAAGATCTCCGTCTTTCTTCTTTATTACTACAATGGGGATATGCCAAGGGCTTTTAGATAATCTAATGACACCCTTTTCCTCTAAATTGGCTACCATTCCCTCTAACTTCTTCTCGTATACAAACGGAGTGCGATAGCGTTTTGCAAAGGTAGGAGGATGACCTCCTGTGTTAATATCAAACAGCATGAGAGTGCATTCCCCAAGGGGGTCAGAATCTGAAGCAAAAACATCATGATATTTAACGACAAATTCAGTCATGAAAGTTGAATGCTCAGCAGCTCTCAATCCTATCGCTAACGCCTACAAATTTGTGACATGTTTTGGGTCTTCGGCGACCCTTATGACATTGACACTGTAACACTGCCCCACTTCTTCAAATTCAGTGACTTTTGTGTTTCTAGGAATAACTAGAGGGATCGGCGATATATTTATGCACATGACAATTAATTTCCGTGATCCCTCGGGAACCATTAGCAACTTAATAGGAAAACAATCCGTGTACTCTCCAACAAATTCTGCGCATAAGGCTCGTGCACTCGGGATTACTCGCGAGGTAATAACTTCTAAGACACATGCAGTACCGGTCTCAATGATTTCTTCCCGAAGCGTCACAATGTAGTTATCGCTTTCTTCTTTCAACACGCATGCAGACACTGATGCGTGCACGGAACATTGAACTATTTCACTCTCATTTACACTTACGGTAGTTTTCCCCCGTGTATTAACAATACTTACTCTCATTTTCACCATGTCCTCGAATCCAATTATTACTTTCGCCTGTTCGATACTTAACTTAGGCAATACAAGGAAGGCACATCTAAATCTTGTTGGACACCCCTCAAATGCAATCACTGGTTTCACTACCTCTTTAACTCTAACAAAATTCAGGGTATTATCACCCACGGTAGTTATAACTACTGAAGTATCTAACTTAGTGATGGGTTCAGCAACAATACTACAGTCAATTAATGATACGGATGAGCCTGTATCTAACAAAGCAAATTGGCAGATTCCACCGACCGCAATTTCTATTAGCAAGATCCCATTACTCATTAGATAGAAACTACAAGTACTTAGCTGTGCTGAGGAGGTGGTCCTGTGATGTCCATGATTTCCCGATCGGGATCGCAGTGGAGTGTTCGAGACGTTTGCTTGGGGTCTTTTTTGGGGCATCGGGTTTTTTTTTTCACAACTTGCAAAGCTCCGTGAGTCATTCTCTCAGAGGGGCACTTGTCAGCCCGATGTCCGGCCCCAAGACGGTTGTAGCAGAGCAGGTTCACGCACGCCGTTTGCACGCACTGCTCCTGTGGGTGTCCTATGCCGTAACAATTTGCGTACCGTCCTTCCCTTGCTGCTTGGAAGCTCGGTCCTCGATCGTTCGGCATGGCTGCAACAGGAACCACTGCCATGTCCAGGAGTCTTTCCTTATCGATTTCCTCTTCCAAGAGACCATGTCCGGGGTGGCTCTTGAACCAATTCGACAGTAGACGCACTAGATCGGGGACCGGTATGTTAGACTTCAGCAGAAAATGGCACCTCAGCTGAACGGTTTTCCGCAGGGCACTTCGTACAATACTTTGCCGTATGTACGTATTATCGGCAATTTCACTCGCTGAATCCAGTAGCGATTCGATCCTATTCGCATACCAGCTCAATTGTTATCCGCATCTTCGAGGGCTATTTCGAATCTTAGATATTAGCGTTTCTTCACTCTGTTGCACTGTGAAAGCGGTTAGGAACCGATCCTTAAAAGTTTCCCAATGTTTTATCTTTGACCACTTGTCTCTGCCTATGGTCTCGGCTGCAAATCCAGTGCACCTTTGTACTACTTTGTTAATTCGGTACTCGTCGGTCCACTCGGCGCTTCTCATCCGCAGACCCAAGTGTTCAGGAAGTCGGCCGCGGGAAATATGGATGGATATTTGAGGCCTTTTACATTTGCGCCATCAAAGTATAAGGGAGAATATTTGACTTGAGGCACCTTTCAAGCCAGGGCATGGGGTGGGGGCATGGCCTGCTGCATTCCCTGTGTCACCCCGGGGCTCGGAGCGGCAGACTGTTCGTCGATGTTCGAGGCGTTGGTTTCGCTGTCGGCATTGTCGCCGTCGGCCAAGTTCCTTCTCGATGGAGCGACGTCGGCGGCGGTTTGTAGGCACCACACGTGCTCCTCCAATTCGAGAATTCTCCAATGTTTGTCCTCGTCACTCATTTCCTGTATTGAAAGATATTGGTCCTCTGCGTTTGCTATTCTTTTTTTCTTCGCACAGGTTTCGACTGGCATATAAGATTGTCTCTTTTCGTATGTATTTCAGCGAGAATCGTATCGCGCTACCACCACTGTCGTAGTGTTAATCACTACATTAATATTAATACCAGAAGGGTGCAAGGTAAGAATGGACAAGCGGTGGTTCATTTAACTTAATTTATTTTAGAGTACAACATATACGACGCCTCAATGCCCAAACCCCTATGACTATCAAAAACTCTGATCTATTCGTGCCCCGGGGAAAGTACTGACTAAAAAGCTCCAACTCTCTGACTGCCTCGGGTATTCTTGAAGTACCCCAAAGGGCAGGGTGTGTCATCTTGTACAGTTTTGCCAGTAGGCTTCAGGATCAAAGGGGAGTCCCTCCTCTTTGGGGAGGGGCTATATCAACAAGCCTATTGGGCAGAAGAGGGTCTAAATCGCCTGTGGCTATTGGGCATCTCTCCAGGGCATGTACATATGTACGAGTCAAATGTTTGTGTTTCCTTTGGTTTTGGGAACAGAGGGTTTCTTGTGGTTTTGGGAACAGAGGATTCCTTGTCCTTCCCATCCTCTTGAGGTACTTGATGCCAGATGCTAGTCCCATGGGTCCAACCATTTATTTTGTTGACACCTTGGAAAAACATTGCCTGTACCCAAGAAAAACACTTGGGAGAGTAGTCTATTTCACCCTTGATCTTTAGCCTCACCCGTTTCTTCTCAGGACTTGTTTCAGGTTTCAGGTCCTGACTGCAGCAGGACTTCATATAACTTCAGCGAGACTTCAGATGATGCGACATATATATATATATATATATATATATATATATATATATATATATATATATATATATATATATATATATATATATATATATATATATATATATATATATATATATATATATATATACAGTGTAACCCCGGTTATTCGCGTTTCCTGGTTCGCTTTCTCACTCTATCGCGTTTTTTTTTTTTTTTTTTTTTTTTTATAAATTATTATTTTATTTCATGGGTATATGCAAAAATATTAAAATATAAAAAACAAAATTCTCAGTATTTTCATTTTTTTTAATTGAAAAAACATATTTCATTATCTAATTGATAAAAAAAAATATATTTCCCAGCCTACGAATAATAAAACAGTAAAAAATAGTAAAAAACATAAATGTAGATAGATAGATAGATAGATAGATACGTTTATTGACCACCTCTTTTGAAAAGTACAGCATAATCTTTACAAAAGGAATATTTGGTCCAAATTACATTGAATAAATACAATAGATTTTGTACAATCATCAAATAAGTAGATGAATTTTAAATTAATATACATTGTACTAATAACTGAATGAAATACGTACGTACAGCATAACTCACAGCATTGCATCATACGAAATAGTGTTCGATAGCGTACAATGTATTGGGGTCGCAGCTACGTGAGCGAGCATATATATTTATATTTCCAGTAGTTTCATGATTTTATTGATAAAAAAAAACGTATTTATTAGCCTAAGAATAATAAAACAGTAAAAAATAGTAAAAAACATAAATACTAACAGTATTACAACATGTAAAATACGATACCGCTATCAGCGTTTTGGACAAAGACTCGTTCAGTCTAACTCACGTGTGCGCCGTTCACGTTGTGCTTATGAAACGTTTAGCTTGTGTTTGCTAGCGTACAATGAATTGGGGTCGAAGCTATGTGAGCTAGCATATATATTTATATTTCCAGTAGTTTCATGATTTTATTGATAAAAAAAATGTATTTCTTAGCCTAAGAATAATATAACAGTAAAAAATAGTAAAAAACATAAATACTAACAGTATTGCAACATGTGAAATACGATACCGCTATCAGCGTTTCGGACAAAGGCTTCCACCATCTTCCATTGTCTCGCCTCACTCGTGTGCGCCATTCACGTTGTGCTTATTATTATTAATATGTTTTGCTTGTGATTTTTTACTTGCATATTTTAACCTTTGCAATGCCTCCCAAGCATCCTTCATCTTCTAAGGCTTCTTGTAGTGAGCCTAAGCGGCAAAGGAAAATGTTAACCATTGTAGATAAAGTGAAACTCTTAGATATGTTGAAAGAAGGAAAAAAGTTTGTGGATGTCGGCCGCTATTTTACGTAAACGTAAAAATTATTGTAAAATATGGAGCCTATGTATGTCAAGTCATCATCACCTCATTCACGGTAAGTTTTCCTATCACTTTCATAAAAAAATTACGTTGCTTGCTGTTATTTATAATGTAAAGGGTGTTTTTTTAACAGTACAGGGAGGGTTCATATAGTGTAAAAGTAAAAATACATTAAAATATCTATGTACATATAGGCTGATCCTACTCCGCAGATATCCTGGTTCGCGCCGGGTCCTGGAACCGAACTACGGCGATAATTGGGGTAACACTGTATATATATATATAATATATATATATATATATATATATATATATATATATATATATATATATAATATATATATATATATATATATATATATATATATATATATATATATATATATATATATATATATATATACACACACACACAATACATATATACATACATACACACATACACACACATAAATACATATACATAAATATATATACACACACACACACACACGGCTCTGAACTATAGACCAGTTTCCTTGACCAGCATAGTTTGCAAAATTATGGAGAAACTACTAAGGAAACATATCTCTCTTCACTTGGAATCCATCAACTTTTTGTCAGTGAGGCAACATGGCTTCAGAGAAGGTAGATCAACAGTAACAAACTTATTAGAATTTTATGATGAGGTAAGCCAAATCTTACAGGAAAAAGAGGCTGGCAGATTGCATATTCCTAGACTTCAAGAAAGCGTTTGACACTGTTTCACATGGGAGACTTATTAGGAAGCTGCAAGCAATGGCTAGAATAGGTGGAAATATCTTGGAATGGATAAAAACTTACTTAGAAGAAAGGGAACAGAGGGTTAGAGTAAGACACTCAGTGTATGAACGCAGAAGAGTCAGTAGTGGAGTTCCACAGGGTTTAGTTTTAGGGCCACTTTTGTTCCTTGTATATGTAAATGACCTACCAGAGTCTGTAAATTCATTCATGAATATGTTTGCAGATGATGCAAAGATTGTGAAGAAAGTAAAAAACGAGAACAATGGTAGAGAACTTCAGGAGGATATAAATAGTCTGCATGAGTGGCCAGAAAAGTGGCTAATGGAATTCAATACTTCATAATGTAAGGTAATGAGAATGGGTACAAGTGCAAGAAGGCCCAAGCTTGACTACTCGGTGGCTGGAGTACAACTTCAAGAGACAGAAAAAGAGAGAGATCTAGGAGTAAACATATAGGCAGACTTGTCTCCAGAAATACATATAAATGGCATAGTAAGGGCAGCATATGCATTCTTATCAAATGTAAGGGTAGCCTTTAGGCACATGGACAAGGGAATGTTCAGAAATATTTATGTAACCTATGTGAGGCCAAAACTCGAATATGCAGCCCCCTTCTGGAATCCACACTTGAAAAAGCACATAGCTAAGCTTGAAAAAGTTCAGAGACATGCCACGAAACTGGTGATAGAAATACGCAATCTCAGTTATGATGCAGGCTGAGGGAATTAGACTTACCATCACTCGAAGCTAGGAGATTGAGGGGGGATATGGTGACAGTCTTTAATTTCCTTCATGGTTATGATAGAGTGGATAGGGATCGATATTTTGATATGGCTGGCTCTAGAACTAGAGGTCATAGTTTGAAGCTTGGTAAGAAAACTTCTTTGCAGGATGTAAGGAAATACTTTTTCAGTGTAAGAGTAGTTGATAATTGGAATTGGCTAAGCGAGGAGGTAGTTAATGCTATCTCAATCCATAGTTTCAAGGACAGGTATGATAAGTATCACTAAGTATAAAATGGAAGCGATCAGGAGATGGGAAGATACGAGCTTTGGGCTCTTTCCCGTAAACACAATTAGCTACATACAATTAGGTAAATACACACACACACACACACATGATGTTGAGGCACTAGGGGTCGTTGGCCCTCATTCTGGAGCCCCAACGAGAGGTTATATCCAAGAGAGTGGCGATCCCTCTGTGGATCCTGAAAGTATTCTGAAGGTGAATTGCGATCTTTCTGTGGATCCTGAAGATGAGTGTTCATTGTACAAAGAATCAGGAGATGGTAGATTCTATCAACATGAAGAAGAAGAAGAAGAAGAAGAAAAAAGAAAGAGGGGGGAAAAATAAGAATTAAGAGGATTATATGGAGAAAGATGAAGGAGAATGAATTATAAACTCCAACACCTTCTCTTTGCAAACTAAGGTTTTTTAAAAATTCTGCCCTATAAATTGTACACACACACACACTCGCTCACTCACTCATTCACGCTCACACACACAGAGGAAATTAATAAACGAAATCAGTATAATACTGCTACTACTACTACTCACTACTACTACTACAACTACTACTACTACTACTACTACTGATAATAATAATAATAATAATAATAATAATAATAATAATAATAATAATAATAATAATAATAATAATAATAATAATAAATTATATTACAGCAACACATTAGATTACAAATTAAATTTACACACTCAGACACTCAGAGTGAGGGGGGATATGGTGACAGTCTTTAAATTCCTTCATGGTTATGATAGAGCGGATAGGGATCGATATTTTGATATGGCTGGCTCTAGAACTAGAGGTCATAGTTTGAAGCTTCGTAAGAAACTTCTTTGCAGGATGTAAGGAAATACTTTTTCAGTGTAAGAGTACTTGATAATTGGAATTCGCTAAGCGAGGAGGTAGTTAATGCTATCTCAATCCATAGTTTTAAGGACAGGTATGATAAGTATCACTAAGTATAAAATGGAACCTGCAGAGTATTGTGAGTACAAAACTTATATTTGTTGTATGACGAGACTGTCCAAAATATTAAAGGAAAAAAAATTGAGAACATTTTTCGTGAGGGGAGAGAGAAGCTGCCGTCCAGTTCTGCCTTGAAGGAAATTTAGAAGAGTTGCCAGAGGTGAAGCCATCACATCACATTACCTAATTTTTTGTGTAAACTGGGGAAAGCTCTTAAGCCGTTTACCTGATCCTGTGGTTCCATATATTGTTAAAATCAGTATCCTTCCCATTTATATTAACTTGTTAGTTAGTCTGATATGCGAAATAATTGAATAAGTAAAAAAAAAAAAATATCCACCTGTCAACAGTACTGAGTTAAGTTGCCAAGTAGTACAGCTGTCTTATTTTCTTCAATTTTTTAGCTTTTCTTTTAGCTTTCTCTTTTACTATTTTGTTTTTATTTTGTATATATATTGAGTTAAATGTAAAGTCTAATCCTGTGATAACATATCTTGGTTAGCAAGTGAGTTTATCAGTTAGGAAGAATATATAGCAGAAACAGGTGGGTGCCACCTCAGACACAGGTTCGAATTTTTCCTTCAGGTTTGACTTTTGTTTTGTTGCATTTTTTTTCTTTTTCTTTTTATCCTTAAATTACCATGGTCAAGTTTTTAAGTTAAGATGTGTGTTACCAGAAAAGAGATAAACTGAGTCACTAAATAGCACTTATATGGAGATATAAAAATTCGGTGTGAAGCTTAATTAAAAGTTTTTCTCTTTTTTTTTTCTCTTTCTCGTCTTCTTTCTATATTCTGTGAGAGGGAGAACATAAAAATGACGCCATCTCTGTCCCAAACCTCTCCCATCCATGGGTCGGTAGGAGGGGTAGCCATTAGGAGACTTAAACAGAAAATCAAGAATTTAGAGGAAATGGTTATAAGCCTTGATGATAAAATTCGGAATATAGATGGAGAAATGAAAGAGAATGAAACACTCAGAGAGCAAATAAGATCTTTGGAGGAAGCAAATAAAGCACAAGGGCAGGAGAGAAAGGAACTAGAAAAAAGAATAAAGAAGCTGGAAGGGGAAAAGAGTCAACTAGAATCTAGAATTTCTAAACAAGAAGATAAAAACAAACAGCTGAATGACAACCTAAAGGAATTAGATGTTAGTTCACTGCTCTCTTCTGAGAGAGACGAGATTGCTGCTTGGAATGTCCAGATTAAGGAAAGCATTGAACAGTTCAGAAAAGAGTTCCAGGAGCTGAATATGGAAAATGATGCCATGAAAACTTCCTTTGCTGATGCACTAAAGGGGAATGTGGCAGTAAAAGAGGCTGTAAAGGTGGTGGCACTGGAAAACATACAAACAGTTGACTATAAAGAGACAGTAATCAAAAAAATGAAAGACGTTGTGATGGAAAGGGCAAACCCACTCATCAGACAGGCACTTGATAAGGAGAAGACAGTGGTAATCTCAGGCATAAGCGAGTCCCAGGAGCCAACATGGCAGGGGAGACTTGAAGAAAATAAAGCTAGGGTTGTAGACCTGATAAGAGAGCTTGGAGTAGTATGTGGTCCTGAGGATATTGTAAACATACACCAACTAGGTAAATATTCGAGGGAAGGAAAGCCGAGACCAACAAAAGTAACCTTTGAGAGAGGGGAAACATGTAGGGAAATATTGTTGAGAAAAAAAAGTCTAAAAGACCTTCAAGAATTCAAAGAAGTGTTCATTAGACGATACAGAACACAGGAAGAGATGGGAAAGATCAAAAACTTGTTGCAAGAGGCAAGAAGGTTAAATGATGAAAGAAATGAAGAAGAGAAGACAAATTTTCATTACAGAGTTCTTCCAGACAAAGGGGAGATAAAGAAGATAATGACAGAAGATCAGGGGATGGGGCCTCATTAAGATTGTTATACACAAATGCTGATGGATTAGCTGGTAAGGCAGTAGAATTAAAAGATAGGATTCCCAACAGTAAGGCAGATATAGTAGCAATTACAGAGACTAAGTTGAGTGAGGACATAAACAGTGTCACAGTTTTTCCTAAGGGCTTCAGAATACTAAGGGTTGAAAGATCTGAGAGGACTGGTGGAGGGATAGCACTGCTCATAAGTGAAAGGATTCAAGTTGAAGAAATAAACTTGGCTATAGAAAGTGAGTTCAAGGAATTTCTTGTTGCTCGCATAAATACTGGGTCAGAGAGCATTATAATAACTGTTGTATACAACCCACCAAGGAACCAAAATAGGCTTGAAGTTTATGAGGAGAGTCATATAGGTACTATTGAAGCCATAAACTCAGTTGTTAACATGGCATGGGAAAAAAATGTAGGATTTTGATTATGGGAGACTTTAATCATAAAGAGATAGATTGGATAAATCTTGACCCACACAGTGGTGAGGACTCATTCGGGGCAAGATTCCTAGATTGCGTACAAGGGAATTTCCTACACCAACATGTAATGGAACCAACAAGGGCCAGGGGTGGGGATGAGCCATCACTACTTGATCTAGTGTTCACAGATAATGTGTTGGATATTGAAAAAATTGAGTATGAACCACCAATTGGAAAGAGTGACCACTGTGTGTTGTTGATGGAGTATATCATTGAAGATATTCTTCCTGAGAGTAGAGGCACTGAGGACATGAGGAGGAACTATCCGAAAGGAGATTATATTAAAATGAATGAGCTTTTTTGCAATTATTGACTGGAAAACCTTATTTTACAACAAATCTGTGCAAGAAATGTATGACATCTTTTGTGAGAAATATGGGAAGATAGTAGATTGCTGCATACCTGTCACCAAAGTAGGTGTAATTCATGCCAGAGAGAAATGGTTCGATAATGGGTGTAAAAGAGCTAAGGAGTGGAGAGACAAATGCTGGAAAAGGTATAGGAGGAGAAAAAACATAAATGCCTGGCAAACCTACAAAAGAGCAAGAAATGACTACCTAAGTAAAAGGAGAGAGGCAGAGAGAGACTATGAGATGGGACATCACCAGGGAGGCTAAAGAAAATCCCAAGCTTTTCCACAGCTTTATCAGAGGAAAACTGAAGGTAAAAGAACAGGTTTTAAGGCTAAAGAGAGCGGATGGAAGCATCACTGAGACGGATGAAGAGATCTGCAAAGAATTGAACAAGGAGTTTCAGTCAGTATTTACAGTAGAAAATACCCCACCCCCTCAGATTGCAGTGATAGAAGCTCAAGGGCCGGTATTAGAGAACATCAACCTTACAGCCACAGAGGTATGCAAAGCGCTGATGGATTTAGATGTTCATAAAGCTACAGGTCCTGATGACATATCCCCTCATGTGCTTAAAAAATGCGCAAACACAATATCAGTGGCACTAAGTATCATATTTAAGGAGTCACTGGAGTCGGGGGAGATTCCAAGATGCTGGAAACAAGCAAATGTGATACCTATCTTCAAAAAGGGAAGGAGGGATACGGCTCTGAACTATAGACCAGTTTCCTTGACCAGCATAGTCTGCAAAGTTATGGAGAAACTACTAAGGAAACATATCTCTCTTCACTTGGAATCCTTCAACTTTTTGTCAGTGAGGCAACACGGCTTCAGAGAAGGTAGATCAACAGTAACAAACTTATTAGAATTTTATGATGAGGTAAGCCAAATCTTACAGGAAAGAGAGGGCTGGGCAGATTGCATATTCCTAGACTTCCAGAAAGCGTTTGACACTGTTCCACATGGGAGACTTATTAGGAAGCTGCAATCAATGGCTAGAATAGGTGGAAATGTTTTGGAATGGATAAAAACTTACTTAGAAGGAAGGGAACAGAGGGTTAGAGTAAGACACTCAGTGTCTGAATGGAGAAGAGTTAGTAGTGGAGTTCCACAGGGTTCAGTTTTAGGGCCACTTTTGTTCCTTGTATATGTAAATGACCTACCAGAGTCTGTAAATTCATTCATGAATATGTTTGCAGATGATGCAAAGATTGTGAAGAAAGTAAAAAACGAGAACAATGGTAGAGAACTTCAGGAGGATCTAAATAATCTGCATGAGTGGTCAGAAAAGTGGCTAATGAAATTCAATACTTCAAAATGTAAGGTAATGAGAATGGGTACAAGTGCAAGAAGGCCCAAGCTTGACTACTCGGTGGCTGGAGTACAACTTCAAGAGACAGAAAATGAGAGAGATCTAGGAGTAAACATACTGGCAGATTTGTCTCCAGAAATACATATAAATGGCATAGTAAGGGCAGCATACGCATTCTTATCAAATGTAAGGGTAGCCTTCAGGCACATGGACAAGGAAATGTTCAGAAATATTTATGTAACCTATGTGAGGCCAAAACTCGAATATGCAGCCCCCTTTTGGAATCCGCACTTGAAAAAGCACATAGCTAAGCTTGAAAAAGTTCAAAGACATGCCACGAAACTGGTGCCAGAAATACGCAATCTCAGTTATGATGAGAGGCTGAGGGAATTAGACTTACCATCACTCGAAGCTAGAAGAGTGAGGGGGGATATGGTGAAAGTCTTTAAGTTCCTTCATGGTTATGATAGAGTGGATTGGGATCGATATTTTGATATGGCTGGCTCTAGAACTAGAGGTCATAGTTTGAAGCTTGGTAAGAAAACTTCTTCGCAGGATGTAAGGAAATACTTTTTCAGTGTAAGAGTAGTTGATAATTGGAATTCGCTAAGCGAGGAAGTAGTTAATGCTATCTCAATCCATAGTTTTAAGGACAGGTATGATAAGTATCACTAAGTATAAAATGGAACCGATCAGGAGACGGGAAGATACGAGCTTTAGGCTCTTTCCCGTAAACACAATTAGGTAATCACAATTAGGTAATCACCCAAATATACATGCAGATACATAGATATATAAGCATACGAAAATAATAAAAAATAACAAATAGGAGGCCCTATTTATATAAAATAACAAATGCATAACTATATGTGCATATATAGTTTTGCATTTGTTATTTTATGTAAATAGGGCCTCCTATTTGTTATTTTTATTATTTTCGTATGCTTATATATCTATGTATCTGCATGTATATTTGGGTGATTACCTAATTGTGATTACCTAATTGTGTTTACGGGAAAGAGCCCAAAGCTCGTATCTTCCCGTCTCCTGATCGGTTCCATTTTATACTTAGTGATACTTATCATACCTGTCCTTAAAACTATGGATTGAGATAGCATTAACTACCTCCTCGCTTAGCGAATTCCAATTATCAACTACTCTTACACTGAAAAAGTATTTCCTTACATCCTGCAAAGAAGTTTTCTTACCAAGCTTCAAACTATGACCTCCAGTTCTAGAGTCAGCCATATCAAAATATCGATCCCTATCCACTCTATCATAACCATGAAGGAATTTAAAGACTGTCACCATATCCCCCCTCACTCTTCTAGCTTCGAGTGATGATAAGTCTAATTCCCTCAGCCTCTCATCATAACTGAGATTGCGTATTTCTGGCACCAGTTTCGTGGCATGTCTTTGAACTTTTTCAAGCTTAGCTATGTGCTTTTTCAAGTGCGGATTCCAAAAGGGGGCTGCATATTCGAGTTTTGGCCTCACATAGGTTACATAAATATTTCTGAACATTTCCTTGTGTATGCATGTGTGTGTGTATGTATTTATGTGTATGCAAGTTTTTATGTATATATATATATATATATATATATATATATATATATATATATATATATATATATAAAAGTTTGTGTGTTTGTATGTTTATGTGTGTATATTTATGTATATGTGTGTGTATATGTGTATGTATGTATGTATGTATGTATGTATTTAGGTATTTGATTGCCTAATTGTGTTTACGGAAAAGAGCCCAAAGCTCATATCTTCCCGTCTCCTGATCGGTTCCAATTTCTACTTAGAGATACTTATCATACCTGTCCTTAAAACTGTGGATTCAGTTAGCATTAACTACCTCTTCGCTTAGCAAAATCCAATTATCAACTACTCTTACAGTGAAAAAGTACTTCCTTACATCATGCAAAAAAGTTTTCTTACGAAGCTTCAAACTATGACCTCTAGTTCTAGAGCCAGCCATATCAAAATATCGATCCCTATCCACTCTATCATAACCATGAAGTAATTTAAAGACTGTCACCTTATCCCCCCCCCTCAATCTTCTAGCTTCGAGTGCTGGGATGTCTGATTCCCTCAGCCTCTCATCATAACTGAGATTGCATATTTCTGGCACCAGTTTCGTGTCATGTCTTTGAACTTTTTCAAGCTTAACAACGTGCTTTTTCAAGTGCGGATTGCAAAAGGTGGCTGCATATTCAAGTTTTGGCCTCACATAATTGATAAGAAAGCTGCCCTTACTATGCCATTTATATGTGTTTCTGGAGACAAATCTGCCAGTATGTTTACTCCCAGATCTTTCTCATTTTCTGTCTCTTGCAGTTGTACTCCTGCCACCGAGTAGTCAAGCTTGGGCCTTCTTGCACTTCTATCCATTCTCATTACCTTACATTTTGAAGTATTGAATTTCATTAGCCACTTTTCTGACCACTCACTGAGACTATTTAGATCTTCCTGAAGTTCTCTACCGTTGTTCTCGTTTCCTACTTTCTTCACAATCTTTGCATCATCTGCAAACATATTCATGAATGAATTTATAGACTCTGGTAGGTCAAGTAAGTTTTTATCCATTCAAAGACATTTCCACCTATTCTAGCCATTGCCTGCACCTTCCTAATAAGTCTCCCAAGTGGAACAGGGTCAAATGGTTTCTGGAAGTCTAGGAATATGCAATCTGCCCAGCCCTCTCTTTCCTGTAAGATTCGGCTTACCTCATCATAAAATTCTAATAAGTTTGTTATTGTTGATCTATCTTTTCTGAAGCCATGTTGTCTCACTGACTAAAAGTTGAAGGATTCCAAGTGAAGAGAGATATGTTTCCTTAGTAGTTTCTCCATAACTTTGCAAACTATGCTGGTCAAGGAAACTGGTCTATAGTTTAGAGCCGTATCCCTCCTTCCCTTTTTGAAGATAGGTATCACGCTTGCTTGTTTCCAGCATCTCGGAATGTCCCCTGACTCCAGTGACTTTTTAAATATGATATTTAGTGCCATTGATAGTGAGTTTGCGCATTTTTTAAGTACATGAGAGGATATATCATCAGGACCTGTAGCTTTATGGACATCTAACTCCATCAGCGCTTTGTATACCTCTGTGGCTGAAAGGTTGATGTTCTCTAATACCGGCCCATGAGCTTCTATCTCTGCAATCTGAGGGGATGGGGTATTTCTACTGTAAATACTGACTGAAACTCCTTATTCCATTCTTTGCAGATCTCTTCATCCGTCTCAATGATGCTCCCATCCGCTCTCTTAAGCCTTAAAACCTGTTCTTTTACCTTCAGTTTTCCTCTGATAAAGCTGTGGAAAAGTGCCTCTACTCTCAGGCATAACATTTTCAATGATATACTCCATCAACAACACACAGTGGTCACTCTTTCCAATTGGTGGTTCATACTCATTTTTCTCAATATCCAACACGTTATCTGTGAATACTAGATCAAGTAGTGATGGCTCATCCCCACCCCTGGTCCTCGTTGGTTCCATTACATGTTGGTGTAGGAAATTCCCTTGTGTGCAATTTAGGAATCTTGCCCCGAATGAGTCCTCACCACTGTGTGGGTCAAGATTTATCCAATCTATCTCTTTATGATTAAAATCTCCCATAATCAAAATCCTACATTTTCTCTCCCGGGACATGTTAACAACTGAGTTTATGACTTCAATAGTACCTATATAACTTTCCCCATAAAGTTCTAGCCTATGTTGGTTCCTTGGTGGGTTATATACAACAGTTATTATAATGCTCTCTGACCCAGTATTTATGTGAGCAACAATAAATTCCTTGAACTCATTTTCTATAGCCAAGTTTATTTCTTCAACCTGAATCCATTTACATACGAGCAGTGCTATCCCTCCACCAGTCCTCTCAGATCTTTCAACCCTTAATATTCTGAAGCCATTAGGAAAAAATGTGACACTGTTTATGTCCCCACTCAAGTTAGTCTCTGTAACTGCTACTATATCTGCCTTACTCTTGTGAATCCTATCTATTATTCTACTGCCTTACCAGCTAATCCATCAGCATTTGTGTATAACAATCTTAATGAGGATCCAACCCCTGATCTTCTATCATTATTTTCTTTATCTCCCCTTTGTCTGGAAGAACTCTGAAATTAATATTTTTTCCTCTTCTTCATTTCATCTCTTCCTGTGTTCTGTATGGTCTAATCAATCTTATAAAGACTTTTTTGAATTCTTGAAGGTCTTTTAAGCTTTTTTTCCTCATTAATATTTTTCTACATGTGTCCCCTCTCTCAAAGGTTACTTTTGTTGGTCTTTGCTTTCTCTCCCTATATTATTTACCTAACTGGTGAATGTTTACAATATCCTCAGAACCACATACTACTCCAAGCTCTCTTATCAGGTCTAAGATCCTTACTTTATTTTCTTCAGGTCTCCTCTGCCATGTAGGCTCCTGGGATTCGCTTATACCCGAGATTACCATTGTCTTCTCTTTATCAAGTGCCTGTTTAATCAGTGGATTTGCCCTTTCCATCACAACATCTTCAGTTTTTCTGTTACTGTTTTTTTATAGTCAAGTGTTTGTATGTTTTCCAGTGCCACCATCTTCACTGCCTTTTTTACTGCCATATTCCCCTTTTGTGCATCAGCAAAGGAAGTTTTCATGACATCATGTTCCGTATTCAGCTCCTGAAACTCTTTTCTAAACTGTTCGATGTTTTCCTTAATCTGGACATTCCAGGCTGCAATCTCGTCTCTCTCAGAAGAGAGCAGTGAACTAACATTTAATTCATTCATGTTGTCATTCAGCTGTTTGTTGTTAACTTCTAGTTTAGAAATTCTGGTGTCTAGGTCACTCTTTTCCCCTTCCGGCTTCTTTATTCTTTTTTCTACTTCCTCTCTCTCTTGCCCTTGTGCTTTATTTGCTTCCTCCAAAAATCTTGTTTCTTCTCTGAGTGTTTCAATCTCTATCATTTCTCTATCCATATTCTGAATTTTATCATCAAGGTTTATACCCATTGTCTCAAATTCCTTGACTTTTTGCTTCAATCTTCTAATAGCCAATCCTCCTCCCCCTACATCCCCGGATATGTGTGTGTAATAACCTAATTGCAATATCTAATTGTGTTTACGGAAAAGAGCCCAAAGCTCGTAACTTCCCGTCTCCTGATCAGTTCCATTTTGTATTTAGTGATACTTATTGTGCTTGTCCTTAAAACTATGGATTGAGTTAACATTAACTACCTCCACGCTTAGCGAATTCCTATTATCAACTACTCTATATATATACTCTCTCTCTCTCTCTCTCTTTCTCTCTCTCTCTCTCTTTCTTTTCTTCACAGTCGCTACAAGTATAGCAGACGCGGGTTAATGGTGCGGAAACACAATGTAGTTAGTGCTCGGCTCAGAATGGGGTATCGGCCTTTATGGCAGGTCTCCCAGACTCTAGATATGTCACAGTACACCTCCTGTAAATTATGTGACTCGTCCTAAGGCTAACACTCTTGACCACTATTGTTTTTCAGTGCCCCACAGTGAGAGATGTTTTACCACGAGGTCAGAACTTAATACAGATCTGCTCGTTTTTGCTTAATGATGACAAACTTGATGTTATTCTTGTTCGTTATCCTCACTTTGGTGGCCATTAATTATATTGTATTGTATGTTATATTATATATTTTCTTTGTATGTTGCTGTATAATGCTGTTTTGTTTTTGTTTGAAATGTGTTTGTGTGTTCTGTGTTTCTCTGAGTTTTTCTTTTGTATATAATGTACTTTGTGCTGCCATACTGTGGGTTGTGTGTTAGTATGTAGCAATGTTTATCAATATGTATACCTCCCTGTAAACTATGTTCTATTCACGGTTGTGTATCCATTTGAAGCATTATGTTGCCTTTGATTTTGTATGTGTTCATGTAATGTCTGACGCCTTGGCGCAATAAATTAATAACCTCTCTCTCTCTCTCTCTCTCTCTCTCTCTCTCTCTCTCTCTCTCTCTCTCTCTCTCTATATATATATATATATATATATATATATATATATATATATATATATATATATATATATATATATATATATATATATACATATATACATATATACATATATACAATTGAACAAGGAGTTTCAGTCAGTATTTACAGTAGAAAATACCCCACCCCCTCAGATTGCAGTGATAGAAGCTCAAGGGCCGGTATTAGAGAACATCAACCTAACAGCCACAGAGGTATGCAAAGCGCTGATGGATTTAGATGTTCATAAAGCTACAGGTCCTGATGACATATCCCCTCATGTGCTTAAAAAATGCGCAAACAATATCAGTGGCACTAAGTATCATATTTAAGGAGTCACTGGAGTCGGGGGAGATTCCAAGATGCTGGAAACAAGCAAATGTGATACCTATCTTCAAAAAGGGAAGGAGGGATACGGCTCTGAACTATAGACCAGTTTCCTTGACCAGCATAGTTTGCAAAGTTATGGAGAAACTACTAAGGAAACATATCTCTCTTCACTTGGAATCCTTCAACTTTTTGTCAGTGAGGCAACATGGCTTCAGAGAAGGTAGATCAACAGTAACAAACTTATTAGAATTTTATGATGAGGTAAGCCAAATCTTACAGGAAAGAGAGGGCTGGGCAGATTGCATATTCCTAGACTTCCAGAAAGCGTTTGACACTGTTCCACATGGGAGACTTATTAGGAAGCTGCACTCAATGGCTAGAATAGGTGGAAATGTTTTGGAATGGATAAAAACTTACTTAGAAGGAAGGGAACAGAGGGTTAGAGTAAGACACTCAGTGTCTGAATGGAGAAGAGTTAGTAGTGGAGTTCCACAGGGTTCAGTTTTAGGGCCACTTTTGTTCCTTGTATATGTAAATGACCTACCAGAGTCTGTAAATTCATTCATGAATATGTTTGCAGATGATGCAAAGATTGTGAAGAAAGTAAAAAACGAGAACAATGGTAGAGAACTTCAGGAGGATCTAAATAATCTGCATGAGTGGTCAGAAAAGTGGCTAATGAAATTCAATACTTCAAAATGTAAGGTAATGAGAATGGGTACAAGTGCAAGAAGGCCCAAGCTTGACTACTCGGTGGCTGGAGTACAACTTCAAGAGACAGAAAATGAGAGAGACCTAGGAGTAAACATACTGGCAGATTTGTCTCCAGAAATACATATAAATGGCATAGTAAGGGCAGCATATGCATTCTTATCAAATGTAAGGGTAGCCTTCAGGCACATGGACAAGGAAATGTTCAGAAATATTTATGTAACCTATGTGAGGCCAAAACTCGAATATGCAGCCCCCTTTTGGAATCCGCACTTGAAAAAGCACATAGCTAAGCTTGAAAAAGTTCAAAGACATGCCACGAAACTGGTGCCAGAAATACGCAATCTCAGTTATGATGAGAGGCTGAGGGAATTAGACTTACCATCACTCGAAGCTAGAAGAGTAAGGGGGGATATGGTGACAGTCATTAAATTCCTTCATGGTTATGATAGAGTGGATAGGGATCGATATTTCGATATGGCTGGCTCTAGAGCTAGAGGTCATAGTTTGAAGCTTCGTAAGAAAACTTCTTTGCAGGATGTAAGGAAATACTTTTTCAGTGTAAGAGTAGTTGATAATTGGAATTCGCTAAGCGAGGAGGTAGTTAATGCTATCTCAATCCATAGTTTTAAGGACAGGTATGATAAGTATCACTAAGTCTAAAATGGAACCGATCAGGAGACGGGAAGATACGAGCTTTGGGCTCTTTCCCGTAAACACAATTAGGTAATCACAATTAGGTAATCACACACATATATATATATATATATATATATATATATATATATATATATATATATATATATATATATGTATATGTATATGTATATATATATATATATATATATATATATATATATATATATATATATATATATATATATATATATATATATATATATATATACTCTCTCTCTCTCTCTCTCTCTCTCTCTCTCTCTCTCTCTCTCTCTCTCTCTATATATATATATATATATATATATATATATATATATATATATATATATATATATATATATATATATATATATATATATATATATATATATATATATATATATATATATATATATATATATATATATATATATATATATATATATATATATATATATAGAGAGAGAGAGAGAGAGAGAGAGAGAGAGAGAATATATATATATATATATATATATATATATATATATATATATATATATATATATATATATATATATATATATATATATATATATATATATATATAGAGAGAGAGAGAGAGAGAGAGAGAGAGAGAGAGAGATAATGATGCATGAGGAACAGATGGTTAACTAGGATTATGAGATGATGACGTGGTATATAATTCTGATTCACTCTTCTTGCTTAACGATAAATAAATTCTCTCTCTCTCTCTCTCTCTCTCTCTCTCTCTCTCTCTCTCTCTCTCTCTCTCTCTCTCTCTCTCTCTCTCTCTCTCTCTCTCTCTATATATATATATATATATATATATATATATATATATATATATATATATATATATATATATATATATATAGAGAGAGAGAGAGAGAGAGAGAGAGAGAGAGAGAGAGAGATAAAGTTGTGTATAAGCGAGTGGATACTCAAGTTCAAGTATAATAATGGATGGTAATAAATAAAAACAACGAGGTAAACTAATGATTACATTAGGAAATGAACTCTCGAAAGTTCGTTAAAATAATATTGGTTGAGCGAGTTTTGTATTATTAAACTTTAACCTAACCAAGTGACCGAGAAAGTTTCATGAACGTCATTGTAAATTATTCCTAACGTGAGTTTGTTGCTAATTATTCTAGGATCATATTAGGCTATATCACTTCTAGAATTTCTTGATATTTGATTGAACTAGTAACGTTGACGTTTTATGAATATACTTAAATGACAGCCCTGTCTATCTGACTTTCTATGTCTCTCTTGCTTATAATTATTCTTCTTGATAAATGAAACTTACATCAAGTTTAACATTCTTTAAATTTCCAATCAAGAAGATAGAATTAACATCAGAACTAACATATGATAATTTGAGATAGATAATTCTTGCATCAGAGATAATATACCACACAAAAGATAATATCTTAGGCCTAATATACGATAATACATTATAGGAAAAGTGCCGTATCACATGACAACTGCCGTATCATATCAGCGTCTGCTTACACATAGATAATATATAAGATTATACATTACATACTGGTAATGCTAATATATGTACTTCTGAACAACTTTTATCTTATATAATTATCATTGGTCATAGTTCTTCATACTGAAAAGATAAGATAAAGTTTCGAATCACGAGCTTTGCTTTGATAATAGTGGAGCGCGTGTAACTACGTATTTGCGAACACCGAATACCATTCTCATACGTAGGTGTATGAATTGAGTATGTGATTAACTAATTGTGATTACCTAATTGTAGTCACGGGAAAGAGCCCAAAGCTCATATCTTCCCGTCTCCTGATCGGTTTCAATTTGTACTTAGTGATAATTATCATACCTGTCCTTAAAACTATGGATTCAGTTAGCATTAACTACCTCCTCGCTTAGCGATTTCCAATTATAAACTACATTAAGCCAGCCATATCAAAATATCGATCCCTATCCACTCTATCATAACCATGAAGGAATTTAAAGACTTTCACCATATCCCCCTTAATCTTCTAGCTTCGAATGAAGGTAAGTCTAATTCCCTCAGCCTCTCATCATAACTAAGACTGCGTATTTCTGGTACCAGTTTCATGGCATGTTTTAGAACTTTTTCAAGCTTAGCTACGTGCTTTTTCAAGTGCGGATTCCAAAATGTGGCTGCATATTCTCAAGTTTTGGCCTTACATAGGTTACATAAATATGTCCTCACTCAACTTAGTCTCTGTAACTGCTACTATATCTGCCTTACTGTTGTGAATCCTATCTTTCAATTCTACTGCCTTACCAGCTAATCCATCAGCATCTGTGTATAACAATCTTGATGAGGCCCCATCCCCTGATCTTCTGTCATTATCTTCTTTATCTCCCCTTTGTGTGGAAGAACTCTGAAATGAAAATTTTTCTTCTCTTCTTCATTTTCTTTCCTCATTTAACCTTCTTGCCTCTTGCAACAAGCTTTTGATCTTTTCCATCTCTTCCTGTCTTTTGTATCATCTAATGAACACTTCTTGGAATTCTTGAAAGTCTTGTAGACTTTTTCCCCATCAATATTTCTCTACATGTTTCCCCTTTCTCAAAGGTCACTTTTGTTGGTCTCTGCTCTCCCTCCCTCGAATATTTTCCTAGTTGGTGAATGTTTATAATATCCTCAGGACCCCAAACTACTCCAAGCTTTCTTATTAGGTCTACAACCCTAGCTTTATTTTCTTCAAGTCTCCCCTGCCATGTTGGCCCCTGGGATTCGCTTATGCCTGAGATTACCACTGTCTTCACTTTATCAAATGCCTGTTTAATCAGTGGATTTGCCCTTCCCATCACAACGTCCTTCATTTTTTCGATTGCTGTTTTTTTTTTTATAGTCAACTGTTTGTATGTTTTCCAGTACCACCACCTTCACAGCCTCTTTTACTGCCACATTCCTCTTTAGTGCATCAGCAAAGGAAGTTTTCATGGCATCATGGTCCGTATTTAGCTCCTGAAACTCTTTTCTAAACTGTTCGATGTTTTCCTTAATCTGGACATTCCAAGTTGCAATCTCGTCTCTCTCAGAAGAGAGCAGTGAACTAACATTTAATTATTTAGGTTGTCATTCAGCTCTTTGTTGTTATCTTCTTGTTTATAAATTTTGGTTTCTAGTTCACTCTTTTCCCCTTCCAGCTTCTTTATTCATTTTTTTAGTTCTTTTCTCTCCTGCCCTTGTGCTTTATTTGCTTCCTCCAAATATCTTATTTCCTCTCCGAGTGTTTCATTCTCTTTCATTTCTCTATCCATACTCCGTATTTTTATCATCAAGGCTTATAACTATTGCCTCTAAATCCTTGACTTTCTGTTTTAAGCTCCTAATAGCTACTCCTCCTGCCGCTGCTACATCCCATGGAGATCCTCTATCATCCCTCCCCGATCCATGGGTGGGGGGGCTTGGGATAGAGATAGCCTCATTTTCATGTTTCCCATTTCACAGAATATAGAAAGAAGAAGAAGAAAAAGATAAATAAAAAGAGAAAAGCTTTTATTTAAGCTTCACATAGAATTTCTATATCTTCATATTAGTACTATTTAGTTACTCAATTTATCTCTTTTCTAGTAACACCCATCCTAACTTAAAATTTGACTTTGGTAATTTGAGGGAAAAAAATGCAAAACAAAAGTCTAATAGAAGGAAAATTCGAAATTGTATCTGAGGATACACCCACCTGTTTTTGCTTTATATTCTTCTTAACTGATAAACTCACTTGCTAACCAAGTACGTTATCACATACTTGGTTAGCAAGTATGTCTTTTAACTCAATATATACAAAATAAAAACTAATAAAAGAGAGAGTTATATAAGGGTATATATATATATATATATATATATATATATATATATATATATATATATATATATATATATATATATATATATATATATATATATATATATATATATATATATATATATATATATATATATATATATATATATATATATATATATATATATATATATGTGTGTGTGTATGTATGTATGTATATATGTATGTATAAGTGTGTATGTGTATGTATGTATTTGCGATTACCTAATTGTGATTACCTAATTGTGTTTACGGGAAAGAGCCCAAAGCTCGTATCTTTCCGTCTCCTGATCGGTTCCATTTTAGACTTAGTGATACTTATCATACCTGTCCTTAAAACTATGGATTGAGATAGCATTAACTACCTCCTCGCTTAGCGAATTCCAATTATCAACTACTCTTACACTGAAAAAGTATTTCCTTACATCCTGCAAAGAAGTTTTCTTACGAAGCTTCAAACTATGACCTCTAGTTCTAGAGCCAGCCATATCGAAATATCGATCCCTATCCACTCTATCATAACCATGAAGGAATTTAAAGACTGTCACCATATCCCCCCTTACTCTTCTAGCTTCGAGTGATGGTAAGTCTAATTCCCTCAGCCTCTCATCATAACTGAGATTGCGTATTTCTGGCACCAGTTTCGTGGCATGTCTTTGAACTTTTTCAAGCTTAGCTATGTGCTTTTTCAAGTGCGGATTCCAAAAGGGGACTGCATATTCGAGTTTTGGCCTCACATAGGTTACATAAATATTTCTGAACATTTCCTTGTCCATGTGCCTGAAGGCTACCCTTATATTTGATAAGAATGCATATGCTGCCCTTACTATGCCATTTATATGTATTTCTGGAGACAAATCTGCCAGTATGTTTACTCCTAGGTCTCTCTCATTTTCTGTCTCTTGAAGTTGTACTCCAGCCACCGAGTAGTCAAGCTTGGGCCTTCTTGCACTTGTACCCATTCTCATTACCTTACATTTTGAAGTATTGAATTTCATTAGCCACTTTTCTGACCACTCATGCAGATTATTTAGATCCTCCTGAAGTTCTCTACCATTGTTCTCGTTTTTTACTTTCTTCACAATCTTTGCATCATCTGCAAACATATTCATGAATGAATTTACAGACTCTGGTAGGTCATTTACATATACAAGGAACAAAAGTGGCCCTAAAACTGAACCCTGTGGAACTCCACTACTAACTCTTCTCCATTCAGACACTGAGTGTCTTACTCTAACCCTCTGTTCCCTTCCTTCTAAGTAAGTTTTTATCCATTCCAAAACATTTCCACCTATTCTAGCCATTGAGTGCAGCTTCCTAATAAGTCTCCCATGTGGAACAGTGTCAAACGCTTTCTGGAAGTCTAGGAATATGCAATCTGCCCAGCCCTCTCTTTCCTGTAAGATTTGGCTTACCTCATCATAAAATTCTAATAAATTTGTTACTGTTGATCTACCTTCTCTGAAGCCATGTTGCCTCACTGACAAAAAGTTGAAGGATTCCAAGTGAAGAGAGATATGTTTCCTTAGTAGTTTCTCCATAACTTTGCAAACTATGTTGGTCAAGGAAACTGGTCTATAGTTCAGAGCCGTATCCCTCCTTCCCTTTTTGAAGATAGGTATCACATTTGCTTGTTTCCAGCATCTTGGAATCTCCCCCGACTCCAGTGACTCCTTAAATATGATACTTAGTGCCACTGATATTGTGTTTGCGCATTTTTTAAGCACATGAGGGGATATGTCATCAGGACCTGTAGCTTTATGAACATCTAAATCCATCAGCGCTTTGCATACCTCTGTGGCTGTAAGGTTGATGCATGGGCATGTATGTGTATATATATGTAGGTATGTGTATGGGTATGTATGTGTATATATGAATGCATATGTATATGTATGTGTACGTATGTATATATATAAATGCGTGTGTATGTATGTATGTGTTTGTGTATATGTGTATGTGTATATGCATGTATATTGTATATATGTATGCATGTGTATATGTATGTATATGTAATTGTATGTATATGTGTACGTATGTATATGTGTGTATGTGATTACCTAATTGTGTTTACGGGAAAGAGCCCAAAGCTCGTATCTTCCCGTCTCCTGATCGGTTCCATTTTATACTTAGTGATACTTATCATACCTGTCCTTAAAACTATGGATTGAGATAGCATTAACTACCTCCTCGCTTAGCGAATTCCAATTATCAACTACTCTTACACTGAAAAAGTATTTCCTTACATCCTGCAAAGAAGTTTTCTTACCAAGCTTCAAACTATGACCTCTAGTTCTAGAGCCAGCCATATCAAAATATCGACCCCTATCCTCTCTATCATAACCATGAAGGAATTTAAAGACTGTCACCATATCCCCCCTCACTCTTCTAGCTTCGAGTGATGGTAAGTCTAATTCCCTCAGCCTCTCATCATAACTGAGATTGCGTATTTCTGGCACCAGTTTCGTGGCATGTCTTTGAACTTTTTCAATCTTAGCTATGTGCTTTTTCAAGTGCGGATTCCAAAAGGGGGCTGCATATTCGAGTTTTGGCCTCACATAGGTTACATAAATATTTCTGAACATTTCCTTGTCCATGTGCCTGAAGGCTACTCTTACATTTGATAAGAATGCATATGCTGCCCTTACTATGCCATTTATATGTATTTCTGGAGACAAATCTGCCAGTATGTTTACTCCTAGATCTCTCTCATTTTCTGTCTCTTGAAGTTGTACTCCAGCCACCGAGTAGTCAAGCTTGGGCCTTCTTGCACTTGTACCCATTCTCATTACCTTACATTTTGAAGTATTGAATTTCATTAGCCACTTTTCTGACCACTCATGCAGATTATTTAGATCCTCCTGAAGTTCTCTACCATTGTTCTCGTTTTTTACTTTCTTCACAATCTTTGCATCATCTGCAAACATATTCATGAATGAATTTACAGACTCTGGTAGGTCATTTACATATACAAGGAACAAAAGTGGCCCTAAAACTGAACCCTGTGGAACTCCACAACTAACTCTTCTCCATTCAGACACTGAGTGTCTTACTCTAACCCTCTGTTCCCTTCCTTCTAAGTAAGTTTTTATCCATTCCAAAACATTTCCACCTATTCTAGCCATTGATTGAAGCTTCCTAATAAGTCTCCCATGTGGAACAGTGTCAAACGCTTTCTGGAAGTCTAGGAATATGCAATCTGCCCAGCCCTCTCTTTCCTGTAAGATTTGGCTTACCTCATCATAAAAGTCTGATAAGTTTGTTACTGTTAATCTACCTTCTCTGAAGCCATGTTGCCTCACTGACAAAAAGTTGAAGGATTCCAAGTGAAGAGAGATATGTTTCCTTAGTAGTTTCTCCATAACTTTGCACACTATGCTGGTCAAGGAAACTGGTCTATAGTTCAGAGCCGTATCCCTCCTTCCCTTTTTGAAGATAGGTATCACATTTGCTTGTTTCCAGCATCTTGGAATATCCCCCGACTCCAGTGACTCCTTAAATATGATACTTAGTGCCACTGATATTGTGTTTGCGCATTTTTTAAGCACATGAGGGGATATGTCATCAGGACCTGTAGCTTTATGAACATCTAAATCCATAGTATATGTATACATATGTATATATGTATGTGTATGTATTTATATGTATATGTATGTATATGTATATGTATATATATATATATATATATATATATATATATATATATATATATATATATATATATATATATATATATATATATATATATATATATATATATATATATATAATTACTATTATTAAGAATCTCTTGTTAATACAATTTAGTCAAGTACGGATTTTAATTTATTTTGCGACCTGTATGTGGGGATTACCAACTAACCCCGGCGAGCATTTAAGATTGATATCTCTTAATAACATGTAAATATACCCTTGGCGGGTTTTTTGTCTCCTTTTCAATAGTTCTTCTGTTTTGCTAGCTCTACCTCTTGCCATTGTACTTTGAGAAGGTGGCCAGTTTAGGTCACGCAATTAATAAGTTCTTTTTATATATATATTTTCGTTGTATTATTTAATGGGCTTTTCCTACCATTTAGACTGTATGTTAACAGTTCAGTGTTATATATATATATATATATATATATATATATATATATATATATATATATATATATATATATATATATATATATATATATATATATATATATATATATATATATATATATATATATATATATATATATATATATATATATATATATATATATATATATAACAAAATAAGCACATTACATATGTGAAAACATAAATAATTTTTACCCCGACCGGGAGTTGAACCTAGGACTTATAATTACAAAGCATAGTGGCATTCAGAGAGAATGCGTTCATTCCTAAGTATAGCAGATATAAGCTATAATGTCTGTTTCCTTTTAACCTTCTGTGGTGTGGTTGGTAGTGCCTTGGCTTTGAAATTATAAGTCGTAGGTTCAAGTCCCGGTCGGGGTAAAAATGATTCATATATATATATATATATACAGTATATATATATATATATATATATATATATATATATATATATATATATATATATATATATATATATATATATATATATATATATATATATATATATATATATATATATACAGAGAGAGAGAGAGAGAGAGAGAGAGAGAGAGTGTACTCTCTTCACTTTTCCTATGTAAAAGAATCTTACCTCTCTATCTTCCCCAGGACATGGGGCACCATTAAGTCTTGGAGAAGGGGAATTGCATCTTCTTATTCTGACCTTGTAGCCAAATCCACATGTCATGCTGCAATGAGACCATTCCTCCCATGAACCCCAGGAACCATAAGCTGTTGGGAAATTCAGAAAAAATATTAACTGAGTACTGAGGTAATTGTGTGATCTAAAGAGGAATTTATATGACAGATTAATTCACATAAACACTGACTGATTGCCTAACTAACAAATGCATATTGACCATGTATAACTCCTTACAAAATTATATGCATGGTCATATGCTTCGATGTGTTCTAGTGCTGATACTTCAATATGTCAAGCTTCAGTTTATATCTTACTTTGCTCTTCTATGCTAATGTATGATAAAACACTCAAACTATTCTGCCAACTTCATATATAAGTCTTGCTGTGCAGTAGCATTGTGGAAAGGAATACAAGTTGAACGATACAGTATTACAGTCATGCGTAGATTATAAAATCCTTTAAATAAAGATATCCTGACTTATCAATAAAAAAGTATATTTACTCTTGAGATGTGGTATTACAGATACTGGAAACAATGCCCACAGTATATTTAATGGTATATTTGAAAAAGTTAGAACATTTTGCCGTCATAATCTGCAAAGACTCTTTCCTTATTATTCAAAAGTCCTTTAACCCAAACATATATTAGTTCTAAACCTTCATAAAACAGTCAAATACTGAAGTGCAATATTAATTTAACTGTGCCAGTGCACAGATTTGTGAACTGGTGCACTGGCACAGTTAAAGTTATATAGCACTTCAGTATCTGACAGTCTTATGAAGGTTTAGAACGTCAGGCTGTGCAGAAGTGTCTATATTTTTTTCATTGTTTCCTTGAGTTCTGCATCTTGATCAGTTCTTTACCACTATGTGTGTATATCTTTTAAAATTTTATGAAAAATTTCTGAATAATGTGAGGACCATCATGGTCTATTACTGCAACTATATCTCTAAATCATTCAAAATTACCTTACTCTTAATACTAAGTCAGTAAATGGTAATTACCATATGTGAATACATTAAATATACGAGATTAAATTAAAATAAAAGATGAGAATGGCTGAATGTTATTTCCTTGGTTATGTGCAAGTTTCTAGGTTAGAAACAAGTTGATTTATAATCTAAAGACCCATTAGCTTTCATTTGATACCAAATACATCTTTGTATAGAGGGGAGGGTCAATCAGTTCCAAAAATATGAACTTTTTAGGATTTAGCTCATGTACCATTATACTTATCATCAAAACAGGGAGGAGAGAGACAGTTCAACTATATGCCACAGTCATTTAATAGCATAACAACGTTATGGAAAACCCACTTAGAAACACATTTCTGTTCACTTGGAGTCTCATCTTATTGTCAGTGTGACAATATGGCTTCAGAGACTATGGCACACCATACCAGACTTACTATTTTATGATCAGGAAGTCTCATCTTACAAGGATACCAGAGCTGTGCAGACTGCATAGTCTTATGTGTTCAGAAAGGATCTGATTCATTACAACATGAAATACTAATTAGGAGGCTACCAGTAATGCCAAGGATAGGTAGCAGTATACTGAAATGGATGAAGCAATTACACAGATGGAAGGGAGCAACCTTCAAAACAGGACAAGTAGTATCTATCTGGTGAAAGCAATAAGTACTGAAGGGAGCAGTTATAAGGCGACTTCTGTCCTTTTTAAAATAAAGGCTCTGAAAGAGGCTATAAATGCATTCTTAAGTATGTTTGCAGATGATGCAAAATTTGCGAGAGGAGTAAGAGACAAAAACTATTGGTAAGAAACTTCAACACCTTAATAGTAAGATAAGTGGTTCCTGAGATTCAGTACTTCCAAATGTAAAATAATGAGAATAAGCAAAAGTGTAGGAAGACATGTTTAAGTATTTGATATGAGGTGAGGAATTTGAAGAATTTGAGACTGAAAGAGATATAAGGGTTAATGTATACGTAGATCTGTCTCCTGATAAGCAGATTATTGGTATAGCAAAGGTAAAGTAATATTATTTCTTTGCAATCATAAGGGTGACTCTCACACATATTGGCAAAGAAAAGTTCAGAAATACTAATGTGACTTATGCTAGGCTTAAGTTCTAATATGCAGCACCCCTTTGGAATTCAGACAGGAAATTACTTATTAACAAGCTAAAAGACTGTTCAGAGACATGCTCTGAATATGGTGTTAGAGATATGATATTAAATTATGGGGAAAGGAAGAAGTTAGTCTTAAGTCAGTTGAGGCTCAAAGAATCTGTGGTTTTCATAGCCGTAATAGGGAGTAGTGCTTGATATTTGAAGCTTCATAAGCAAACTTCTCCACAGGATGTAAGGAAGTATGTCTTTATTGTATGCATAGCTGATAAATAAAATTTACTTAGCGAAGAAGATCAATTCTACATGAATTTATAGTTTTAAGGGATAATATGTGTTAGAGACTAAAAGAAAACCCACCAGAGACCATGAGTCAAAGGGCCCTATCCTGGCAACACAATTAAATTAATACTAGAATGCTGGCTGTTATAAATCACAGTTTGTCTTAAGTTCAGTACTTACAGTAAAAATATGAAGAAAACGTGATAGTCCTGTGACAAAGTAATAAACCCCACAAAATGCAAAGTCATGTCCAACTCATTTCCTTTTTTTTTTTTTTTTTTTTTTTTTTAAGAGAGTGACACAGGGACAGGCAGAAACTGCCCTCATCAATATACGCCCGGCCACTTGATATATATATATATATATATATATACATATATATATATATATATATATATATATATATATATATATATATATATATATATATATATATATATATATATATATATATACAAGTAAGAGATGAAAATTGGATGGTAAAGTTTTCTGTTCATCTTTACGTTTGAGGTTAGCACTGATTCTCCTACTCTATTTTGCCCATAAATCAGTCACCTCTTTGAATGCATGGCTGGAATGACAAATACATAATCTTTTCTTAAAGTGCTCACTTTCTAACAGCTTTAAAGACATAAAAAAATAATTTGTCATGACTGATTGTTAACATTCAGTCAATAATGATTATATAAAAGATCTAAAATTATATAGTAAATAACTGCACTACAAAACTGAAACAGAAGAAAGTACGAAAATACCTAATAGTTCATATGCATAGTATTCAGATCATCATCGAAATTCAAATTTCAATACACATTCAACTGACCAGGACATTTCTGAGTGTTACAGCTTTCTGTATCTGTATCTGATCCCATACATGCTCGACCATCCTGGGAAGGTGCTGGATTATCACAACTCCTGAATCGTCGGCGCTGGCCACCTCCACATGTGGCAGTACAAGAACCCCAGTCAGACCATGATGACCATCCACCTAAAATAAAAGGATTTCTGAACTTATGATTTGAATGAAAGGATGGATAAAGAAGTAATAAACATGATAAAAAATTGGATCCCTGAGGCTTATAATAGTGATAAGTCTCAGAAGCAACTCATCAATATATTAGAACGTATGGAGTATTTATGATATGAGTATTTTATTATTGGATTACATGGATGACAACATAAGCTATAAAAGATGGTTGAGAAAATGTTAACTACAGTATATAATTACAATAAATAGGAAAGCATCAGTTGGATAGAAAAAAAACACAATCATAAAAATTTAATGAAAAAGGTTATTTTGGGGCTTTGTTATTGCATGGTGATGTAAGCCTCAAGTAGAAAACCTAGTCATCATACTTTTGGTATTAGCTTTTTAAATCTATATGAACACGTATTATGGTTTGCAAAGCGGTAAGGATGAATTGACGGATAACAGATTACCCTAAAAAATGGAAATGAGGACTGAAAGCACATGAAAGGCAAGACAAGAGATAAGAGAGAATGGGAGATAAGGCCCATCAAGGATAGAGAGTGCGTGATCGATGTGAGAAATTATTAAACAAAACTGTATAAAAAAATACTACTTTATAATGACTCATATATATTGATCTTTTGTAGCATAAATAGATGAAAATAATTAAAGAATAATCTTAACCATGCTGAAAACTGTCTATTAAATTCCTATTGGCATAAAATGAGAGATACAGTAATTGGAAAACGAAGTACTTCAATGGAAGCTATGCTAAAATATATGGTACCTTTGATACTTCAGAGCAAAGGTGGATATTCAAGCTTATTTTAGTTCACGTTATGGTTAGAATTTCAGGTTATATTATGGAGAAGGAGCAGAAAAAAAGGAAACTTTACATGAATTGAAAAGAGATTTAACAATGGCTGTAAACCAGCAGAAGGAAAATGAGATATTACTTAGCAAGATACTGATGAGGAAGTAGGCATATATGGGAGCAACTTATTGCGTTAAAGAATGAGTACATGGATATTACGAGGCATGTTGAAGGAGATGTGGAATACTTTACCAAGAAGGCACCAAGTATCCTTAAGCTTTTCCAATCCATCCTCACCCTTTCCATTAGCAGCTCTATGGCAAGAAAACAATTAGGGAAGAAGGGATTGCCAGTCCTATATTCCCTTATCCTTTGTAGCCGGAATGAGTGAAATATTTTTTCCAATTACCATACTTAGTACTAGTATTATAACTATTATCTTTTATTTACTTTTAATTTCTATTACAAATGAAGACTCGCAAACACACTTTGCTGTGTACATCAAAATTCTGCAAACAACACACCATTTATGGGGCACATTTCTAGATTACAATAATCTTCTAACATATCTGAACCAGGACAGAATCTTCCTCCATTGGATGGAGCAGGATCATCACACTGTCGTTGCCTTTTCCGTACACCACCACCACAGGAAACACTACAGCCACTCCAAGAGGTCCAAGCTCCCCAGTTGCCATCAAGCTTTGAAAAATATCAAACAATTCTTGTTTATACAGAGAGCTACCAGAATTTGTAGGCACCAAAAAGCTTTTTTATTTAATATACTATTTTTGTATTTTCCTCTAACAAGTTGGATACTTCAGAGAAGGTACAGGAACCATACTGTAAGTGCGCCTACTCTAAAAGTAAGAAACAGTAAACATACGAATGGATACTTGAGGTACCTCCTCAAAAAAGACAATTCTGAAGACTTCACAGGAATGAGAATACAATAATTATGGTGACCATAAAGCAAAAGATGTTATTAGACATCATCTATACTTCCACCCACTGGAAATCAATAACTCATTTAATACTCTACATAGATGTAGGAATCATTGCAAATCCAAAATTCTAAAACTTGCTAAATATTTTCAATGATAGTAACAAAAAGTAGTGAGAAATATAAAAAAGATAAAGAAGAAAATTTCGAATGCAAGAAAGCTGTCATATTTAAAACAAAATATGCTTAATAGAATAATTTACTGCAAAAATACACCAATATATATATATATATATATATATATATATATATATATATATATATATATATATATATATATATATATATATATATATATATATATATATATATATATATATATATATATATATATATATATATATATATATATATATAAACAGTGATCCCTCGTTTATCGAGGGGGTTAGGTTCCAGGACCGACCGCGATAGCTGAATTTCCGTGAAGTAGGATCCCCCTATATGTACATAGGTATTTTACATTTATTTTTACGTTTACTGTATAAACCCTCCCTGTACTGTTAACAAACCACCCTTTACTTCATAAATAACAGCATGCAAGCGTATATTTATATGAAAGTGATAGGTAAACTTACCGTGAATGAGGTGGTAATGACATGACATACTCATATACATAGGTATTTTACAATTATTTTTACGTTTACTATATAAACCCTCCCTTCACTGTTAAAAAACCACCCTTTACTTTATAAATAACAGCATTCAAGCGTAAATTTATATGAAAGTGATAGGTAAACTTACCGTTAATGAGGTGGTAATGACATGACATACTCATATACATAGGTAGTTTACAATTATTTTTACGTTTACTGTATAAACCCTCCCCTGCGGCCGATATCCCGCAAACCTTCTTCCTTCTTTCAGCATATCTAACAGTTTCACCTTATCTGTTAAGGTTAACATCTTCCTTTGCCGCTTAGGCTCACTACCAGAAGCCTTTGAAGATGAAGGACGTTTGGGAGGCATTGCAAAGGTTGAAATACGTGAGTAAAAAAAAATCACAAGCACAATGTATTAATAAGCACAACGCAAATGGGGCACATGTTTGTTAGACTGAACGAGTGAGGTGAGGCAATGGAAGATGGTGGGAGAACCAATCTTCAATCAAAAAGCCAATCAGACCCCATGATACAGAACATACAGAAAAACAATTATGTGATTCGTCGTCTCCCACCCTTTCATCTAATAGCATTCCATGAACTATCTCATGTAGGTGCGAGCTTTTGCGTTTTCCAAGACGCCAATACATTGTACGCTATCGGACAGTATTTCACATTGTGCAATACTGTGAGTTATATATTTAAATTTATGTTTTTTACTAATTTTTACTGCTTTTTTATTCTTAGGCTAGGAAATACTTGTTTTATCAATAAAATAATGAAAGTTTCAATATGTACTAGCTCACGTAGGTGCGACCCTTTTCGTTTTCCGAAACGCTGATAGCGGTATCGTATTTTACATGATGCAATACTGTTAGTATTTATGTATTTTACTATTTTTTACTGTTTTATTATTCTTAGGCTAAGAAATATGTTTTTTTTATCAATAAAATCATGAAACTACAGGAAATTTAAATATATGCTAGCTCACGTCGGTGCGACCCTTTGCGTTTTCCGAAACGCTGATACCGGTATCGTACTTTCTATGGTGCAGAGTTACATGTTCAAATTTATGTTGTTTTACTATTTCTTACTGTTTTATTATTCTTAGGCTGGGAAATAAATTTTTTTTATCAATAAAATAATGAAAACTTTTTTCAATAAAATAATGAAAATACTGAAAATTTTTATTTCTTAAAATTTTAATATTTTCGCATATACCCAGAAAAAAAAACCTCACCAAAAAAAACCCACGATACAGTGAATCCGCGATAGGTGAACCGCGATATAGCGAGGGATTATTGTATATATATATATATATATATATATATATATATATATATATATATATATATATATATATATATATATATATATATATATATATATATATATATATATATGAGATTGCTTAATTAATTAAAGAATGAGATAATACCAGGCATGGAGCATTCGAACAAGGGTTCACTTCCAGGTCATCTCCTTCACAGTAGGTTCCTCCTGCTGCAGGAGGTGGAGAGTCACACAGACGGGTGCGCTGGCGGAGGCCTTGCTGACAAGTGGTGCTGCATTCTGTCCAAGTACTCCATTCACCCCATCCTCCTGAGACTGTTGATTAGACATATAAAATGATAAACTTATGAAAAATATTTCGCTATTTATATTGCTATCTTACATTCCAAGAATATGGTCGTGGTGCCTTTTAGAAATTACAACTGAATATATTTCAATCTGATAATGAAATATGAAATGAATTTACAGTGAATATAGTCAATGCATATTCTAATAAACTTTGCTCTAGGAACTGTCAAGACTAATAAGAAACATCACTTAGTATAGAGTGGTCAAGGAGACAATAATTACATTAAAACATTTTGCTATATCCAACTCAAAACATTAATGACAATTCAACATATGATACACAGCATATGATGTCAACATTAAGGTTACAGATATCTGCACATAACCCTTTACCTTGTTGACCCTGGCGAGAGAGAGCATTATGCACAACTGTTATGTTGAAAATCATCATCACCATCATATTATTATTATTATTATTATTATTATTATTATTATTATTATTATTATTATTATTATTATTATTATTATTATTATTATCACTGATGGTAGAGATACAAATATTTTCTAAGTAATTTCATTATATTTTTTGTTTCTTGGTTGTGCTTATTGTGGCAGCAGATACTCAAGTGGAGAGAAAACTGCTCTGCTCTTTCTCACATGCTCAATAACAATTAGATTTTGGATATATACTACTGTTTTATTTTTATTTCTGTTACTGCTTATCCCATTAATTTATTCACTTATCTGCTGTATCAAATGTTCCTGAATAGTTATTTATTATATAAAAAGCTTAATTCATGACAGGTTCTTTACACAAACAGTTGCAAATCACAATTAACAAGCAAAGTCAAATATCAGTCACACCATGTAATGAAAGATCATATTCATATTCAGTTATTCTGACTATGTTTGTTTAACATGTAACATAAAAAAAATCTTTTCCCCTTTATTATATGTCCTCAGACATGAGGCAAAGAACTATGGCTAAGTAAAACAGCTATGTCTTTCACAGTTAATTAATAAAAATGTAATACCTGGACAGTCTCTAAGTTTACATGCTTCTTCTTCAGTTGTAGGGCCATCACAGGGCTTTCCTTCATACAGTGGTGCAGGTGCAGTGCAGTACCTATACCTATAGCGAACACCACTTCCACAGGTTACACTGAAAAGCAGATAATAATTAGTGTTAATTAACAAGAATAAAAATACCTAGCATGGCTTTTATAATATTAAAATGCCTTTTTAAGTATACATTTGCATCAGAAATTTTCTTAAACTAAATGAAAATATATAACTGCAGTAAATATACAGAATGAGAGGTTTAAATAATGTCTATGCTTTTTCCTTCATCTTTACTCCCTCAATCCACTGTATTTCTCTCTGTTTTCTGCATTTCTCCTCTTTTTATCAATTCCAAGTCAACTCAAGCACCCTCACTAACCTGCACTCACTCCAGGGATCCCAAGGAGACCAATTTCCATCAACTGGACAGGGCTTTGGTCGGCATGGACGAGTAAGGATATCATAAGGACGAGTTTTCATTGGGCCATTATTCTCTTGACGTTCATTGCCATTTATTACCTGGCAAGGGGCACCACCATGACGTGGAGCAGGTGAATCACATGCCCTACGCCGTTCCTGAGTACCTTTTCCACATGATACACTGCAAGCTGACCATGGACCCCACTGGCCCCACATTCCATTGACTGTAATACCAAAAGACTGTCAAGTGAAACTGCTATGAAAACAAAAAATAAAAAAAAATTCAGTATTACCAATTTGACATTTTAGATGCGCTCATTATGAATAAAATCTTTAAGTGAGATATCACTGCATATTGCTCTGGAATAAAAATCCATACGTTAATGAAATTAAAAAATACTGAGACATAAAGCAGATTTGCTACCTTACCTCTAATACTAAGATCTGCTTTAGCCAAGTCTTCACCAAGTTCATTATATGCTTGGCAGATGACCTGACCCTCATCCTCCATTTGTGCAGCTATTAACTAGAAAAAAAACACAGATATTTGGAAATAAAATACAACTGTATAGAAACACGAATTTTTGGAATATGATTTATTAAAACGCAGTGTAATATGCAGTGTGACTCTAGCATAATTAAAATGCTGGTACTTCAGTATGGAAATGATTTTACTTTTTAAAAATTTTGACAGTATAAAAAAATAGATATAATTTAAATATATACCAATAATTCCATATGAAATGAATGGAAGCCTATATTTAGTACAGTTATTTACATTTCCAATCAAATCAACTTATGTTATTCACAGAATACACAGGAAAGTAACACTAAACAAAGAAAAGTATGACACAATTTGTCTTTATATATCTTAACATATCACCAAACCCTGCTGAAGCTATTGTTCTTGCACAGCAAGAAGTCCGTGAGGGTGGGGCACAAATGGAAATTTTCCTGTGAGCGACGTGCCACTTTGACCACTAATTATCGAATTGTCACTCTTGTCCCCCTACCTACCCTCTATCCTACCTGGGTGGTTAAATTGGCAATGTCGCGCAAAGTAAATTCTCATTTGTGCGCCACCCTGAACAGACTTCTTGCAGTGCAGGAACTATAGCATGATGGGAACATATGTAGCAGAAGAAGCAATGCAAAATTAATTAACAACAGTTGCCTCTTGCATATACAGTATATCTAATGAATTACCTGTAGAGATCCGTTAGTGAGGTGCAAATATCTTGAATGTAGCTCTCCAGGGGTAACACCCCACTGGATGTTAGGAGGAGGAGACCCTTCTGATACACAATCGAATACTATGGTGCCACCTACTTCTACAACTGATATAAAAAACTTACTATTAATTAATATCAATAACAGTAAATCTCTAAGAAAAATACAACAACAAATTCCAATAAAGAGGGCAATACTGTATGGATAACAATATGAAGCAAAGTAGTAAGGACCACTTACCTCCACTTACAGGTGGTTGGGTAAGGACAGGAGGAGTATGAACAACCAGATGAGCTGTTGCTTCTGCTGCGCCAGCATCATTGCTAACAATACACTTATATTCACCTGCATCCGATGCCTGCAGTGAATCTATTACCTGAAATAATATACATTCTGGTTCTAAAGTCCAGTGATGGAGGATAATGTATTAAAAATAATTGAATGCATACATATATGACCAAATATATATATATATATATATATATATATATATATATATATATATATATATATATATATATATATATATATATATATATATATATATATATATAATATTTTTTTCTAGGTTAGTAAAGTATGGAATTAAAACAAAAATTAAAATATAATTTTGACTTTCATCATCATAATTATAATCATTGGCTCACTATCATGCTTATGAATTTCATATACTATATCTAATAAAGAAGGTCTGTGGCCGAGTGGTAACACTTATGACTCTGATCGTCAGATTGTGGGTTTGAGGACTGCCACAGTCTGAGGTTAGAATGAGCATTCGCTCAAGGTAATGGTCGCACTGGCCAAAATCAAAGTCCTTTGTAAGAAGGCACCATCCTAACCCTTAGAAAAGGGAGATCATGAAATAAAACCAATCACATTTAATAAATAAGATCAATTTACCAGAGATAAATTCCAAAACCTGGCTTCAAGTTTCCCAAGTTTATCTTTCTCTCTTCAATTTGGCTTGCTGTTCTGTACTGATATCTGTAAGTTAGTTTGTTTATCAATATGAACCAACTTGTAATAGCCAGAAAATTTCTGTGACATTATTTCAAAGAGTGATGTTAATCTCCTCCCCCTAGCACTTTTTGATTCCAATAAAAGGAGGCATAAGAAGAGCTACACAGCAATCGAAGTATCTATTTCATCCTCATGTCTCTTCTGAATTAAGTGGGTTAAGATTTCCCTTCTGTGTTCTCCATGACTGAAATCCCCCATAAGTAATATCAGATATTACTACTCCTGTGAAGTGTCCACAGTTTTATAGCGTGGATGTTAATTTTCATGGATATATTGCTTACTCTAGAGATACAAGCAATTTCTGTTATCAAGACATAAACATTGGTAATACTAATAATTTGCCATTGCTTACCAGGGACCCATTTTCCATGAGATGCACCCTATCAGAGGAATGAACTGAGTGACCTTCTTTGATCCAAGTTGTAGCAGGGGCCGGGTCACCCTCGGCTACACAGCTCAAGGTCACAGCATTTAATTCCAGTACAGTCATTTCTTCAGGAGCATACATGATCACTGGGGGCACTAGAGATTAATAATGAGTTATAGAATATACTGATTATCACCGTGATAGGAGCATGGAAAAATATACATGTAATATGTAGGTACATATTTACACTATAAGACATATATATAAGACATTGTAAACTTCTGCAGGTGTCTTTCATCTAACACAGTCTATTGATTCCACTACTTCCCAAATAAGTAAAAAAATGTGTATGCCAAAGTCCCTTAAATAAAAATGTCTATACAGCACTTTGCATATAAACCTATTCCCTATCTCCTGTGCAATTTAAATCATGACTAGATTACTGCACAGCTTTAAGACTCTTCCTATAACAATATCCTATGCCTACATCTACACTGCATATTCTGGTGTATTTGTTACACATCTCTTTTTCTCCTTTCACATCTGACAAATCATAAAAATCCCAATCTTATAATTCATTGGTGCCTGGGTCCATTCCAGTGTCACACTCATTAAAAAACAGTTAATGCAAAAACAATTCAGAAGTTGTTATACTGTAGTTTTTTTATTGAAAAATTTCCATTTATCTAATATTTTCCAACAAATTATGTTCAATATCGCGTAACTGAAACATGCATAAGATAAGAAACAACTATAAATGCAAGATAATTTAGTGTTGTGTTGAAAATGCGGTTTGTGGAGGAAAATCTAACAAAAAACACCAATTTTTTTTTCAGGAACATCTAAAGAATAGTTGTTTGACTGGCTTTTTAAGCCTAATGTCAAAGTACAGTTGATATTGCCAATTTCCTTCAATTCCAAAGTTATCTGGTAATATGAGGAAACATACAACACTTCATTCCTTTCAACATATCCATTATGAATAAGGGAATAAGGCACCTAATTCAAGTTTACGATATACCCAATTAAAGAAACAACAAAATATTCTAGTGTCTACATTACCTTTAACTTGAACACCAGCAATAGCCTTCCGATGTCCTGCAACATTTTCAGCAATACAAGTGTAAGTTCCTTCATCTGTTTTTGAAGCCCGTTCCACCACTAGTGTTCCTCTTCCATCACTTGATGTTGTTACTCCAGCTACCTAAGGATGACATGAGGCAGTAAAAAAGGAGTCAGGATGGAGAGTTGAAAAGGAGAAGAAATATATAGAATAGATGAGAAGAGATAAGTAAAAAAAATACAAATTAAATTACTGAATGCTATGAGCAAGGACAAAAATAAGGTAGAAAAAACAAGAGTACGAGAGAGAGTAAGAAACGAGAGCTAGAAGAAATGTCAGTTTTTTTTTTCCGTGTAATGACATATCCTGCTGGACTTCGCAAGGTGGCTACAAATGATCAGAAAAGGGGCCCAAACAGTGCCTCAGCATATTCTGCTCATTCTCATCTCTTCCATCAGCTGTTCCGTGGCAAGATAAACGTAATATCAGAGAGTATGGAATGGAATTATCAGCCACTCTTGTCCTCCTCTCTCTTAGTCGGCTCTTATCAAATTACAAGTGACGTATTCTTATTTTTCCACCACCATACAAGAAAGTAAGATTATTCAAATGAAATTTAAGGATGCTGATGAGTGAAAGTACAGTATTATGTAACTAATATTATAAAAATTTTCTAATATTATTTCCTATACAAAGTTTTTAATAGCTACTGCTTACCTCTGTACCATTTAGAAGCCATCTAATTGTAGGAAGTGGAATTCCCAGTGCTTCACATTCTAATTCTAACCTGTTGATAAAATAACAATTTAATATTTACAACTAGAATAAAACTTTCAACAGAAAAAGTATTACTTCTACAAAACTTTTTCTACATTAAAAACTGAAAGCATAAGAAGGTTGTTTTCTCACGAAAGAAGCCACAGCCCACAAAATCATGAGGGGTGGGGGGTCACAACTGTAACAAAAGGACTGACACAACAGGGTTTTAAAAAATTGTCAACTCCTCTGCCAGCTGTTCTGTGGCAAAATAATAAAAACTCAAATGGGTATAGATTGCAAACCATCCATTTCCTATCCTTTGTAGTTATTTTATACATCATGTAAACAAAATGAGAGTACAACTCTTAGTTTCCTTACTCCAGGGATAATAATAATAATAATAATAATAATAATAATAATAATAATAATAATAATAATAATAATAATAATAATAATAATAATAATAAAAAAAAATAATAATAATACTGTATATCTATCTATATATATGAGCCATTTTTCCCTTAAAAGGGGAGTGGCTAAGTCAAGGCAAAATATTTTGACTCTTTGGGAAGAAAAGATATAGAGGAGGGAATTCTCAGTCCCCTCCTCCGCCCCATTTAGTCGACTCTTACAACACGCAGGAAAACACGGAGGAGGTATTCTAGCCTCCTCTCTCAGGGGGAATAATAATAATAATAATAATAATAATAATAATAATAATAATAATAATATAATAAAAATAATAAATTGTTCAATATGACCTATGTCATCATAAAGTGTCAATTCTCACCCATGTTGAATAACACTTCTTAAGCTAAAGAAAAAAATTTCACTGAGGAAATTTTGTTCCCTAACACATGAAATAAATAAAGTACTACTACTACTACTACTACTACTACTACTACTACTACTACTACTACTACTACTACTACTGCTAATAATAATAATAATATTAATAATAATAATTTTCATACATCCAGCCTTCCTCTGCCAAGGTCTGTCGGATGACCTCGGCCAGAGAAAGGAAACTGCATGGCAACAATAAAAACTATCTTCTTTAGTCTTTAAATGTAAACAAACACCTGCAGTCATGTTTACGCATTTTCAAAACCAAATCTCAAGATTCCTTTATTTATCCTGGTCCATTAATGAGAGTTCGATTTCACCTCACGATGTTTGTCAGGACAGCTGCTTATTGTTTCTCACCTACTCAGGCTATCTCTTGCATGCTTCATCCCCTCCTGGCTGTATGGGCCTCTCTTGAACAAGCCAACGCCTACTTCATACCTGCATCTTCTTTATGTTTCTTGGATTAGTAAGCCTGGTAAACCCCACATATGTATCTTCACAATCCTTTCAAAGTTCATCCATCTCGGCGTCTTAACTACTTAGACTGTTTCTGTTCTAATTTCTCTGTTGAACATTTGCTGCACCCACATATATCTCTGATTCACTAACTTCTCTCCCTGTGGAACCATATAGGTTCACAAATTTTTCAGAGGTGATAAGAAGCAGCCAACCATATTTCTTTGCACACCTGTATTCACTTACTGATATGATGAAGTTTCATTTTCTAGATGTATCTGTTGTGATTGCGGCCACCTTGCTACATTATAAAGAAGTCGGAATCATGAATCAATGAAAATATCTTTTGTTAGACGGCACTGTAAGGAACATGCTTAAACAGTCATTACTCTAACCAACAATGCCCCCGTTATAGATTTTGACCATTGGTATATTGCTTACCTGTCACCTCTAGTCACTTGCTGCGTATGAGGAAGTACAGTTATTCTAGGAGGAACATGAACAATCACTACTACTTCCCGGTACAATCTGCCAGCTGCATTGGTCACTAGACAAGTGTACAATCCAGTATCTGATTGCTACACATTACAAAAAAAAGATAAAATATTAAGTTATGTTATGAGCATATACAGAATTATGATTATACATATAAAATATCGATATATATGCAAAAAAAAAAAAACCCAACTGTGATATACAACACAAGAGTATAATTGTCTGTTTCTACTATGTCTTTTCTCTCCCTTTTACATTTTAGTCTCTAATTACTTGAGCTCCTGATATTGTAAGTTCTCCATTCGCAGCTACAAACAATCTCGAAGTCTCAGCAAGAACTCGACCTTCTCTCAACCAACGTATCTCAGGTGGAGGATATCCAGATGCAGTACAAGCTAACGTGAGCTCTTCCCCTCGGATAACAGATACTGCTTCAGCCAACTCTTCTACTACTGAGGGTGGTGCTGAAAAAGTCAGTAATTTTGTATTGCATATTTTGTCATGTCTACTTTTAATTATTTTTCTTTTAGTTAGGCCACATTACTTTAAGTACTGATATAGCAAAACAGACAATAACATTACAAGACACAGATAATGACAAAAAAATGTTCCAGTATATTGCTATCAGTAATATTATGGAAGCTGTATGAATAAAAATATCAAACACTAAAATTAAAAGTATAGATATTGCTTTTATACGTCCAATCATATGGAATCACTTTTAATATTCATAAAAATTCTGACCCGTGATTTACATTCTAACAGTTTTACTCTCGATAAAATGAATAAAATTTTGCCCGAAAGCCTAATAGCAAAATGCTCCTCCAACATAACAGGCCAATTAGCACACTAATATTTCTTTTCTCAGGAAAAAAATACTATTCTAATTGCATGCCATATGTCCTTTTATCACAACAAATCCAATGCAAGTAGCATATTAGGAGAATGAGAATGAATGGCACCAACTTGGAGAGAATAAAAAAAAAAAATCAGCAAAATTAAGGATTACTTTGATTTTAGCAATTGCGAGATTTTTCTCTCTTACAACTTAGTACTGGAAAATTCTGTTACTTTGTAGCTTATAAGAGGCTGGATTAAGATTGCTTTTAGTATATTTTGTTCTTATTCTGGTGTTCCTTTTATTCAAGCCATCATTTTTTGGAGCTGAGTACTTCCCTTGCTCAGTGGAGGGCACTATTTTGATATGTATATAAATGAATAATAAATATCCTTTATTTCCACAAAATATACAGTGGGTATTCATAATAATAATAATAATAATATATATATATATATATATATATATATATATATATATATATATATATATATATATATATATATATATATATATATATATATATATATATATATATATATATATATATATATATACAATGCAAGACACATCATGAATAAATATTACAACACCTTAGAATAATTTTCTCAGTATTAGAGCACACAAATTAGTACATTGATAATTTCAACTATTGTGTACATGTTCTCTTAGCTTATTTTTTTATATTCTGTACTGTTTCTGTTTCAAGACAGCACGCAGGCCCCTACCGTTATGTTGCTGATCAAAAAAAAAAAATATAGGCTAATATTATTTCCAAATGAAGATAAAATAAGAGAGTTTGAAATGAGGATGAGGAAAGAGTGGGAGAACAAGAGAGAAATATAATGGAGATATTTTATGGAGTGGAAATGTTTAAAGAAGTGGAACGAGCATAGGTGGTATTAGGAGTCTGGAGGAATGGTAAAAGGTAGATTGGAGAGGTTAGTCAAGTTCTGAGAAAGAATAAGAAATTACTTGAAAAATATTAACAGGAAGTGACTCAAGAATTAAGGAGGAGTACAGAATGAACATTTTTTTACCAATTCCATACATTGTAATTCATAATTTTTTTGGCTTTGAGCACAGGAATGAATGAGTTGCTTGCTCTATCCATGAACTGTTTATTGTTACCATCATGAAGTTGGGGTGGCTCTGGTCTAATCCTTCTTTGTCATAAAGAAGACATAAAATTGAGACATTTCCATTATTAATCATGAATTTGATTTTCCAAGAGGGTAATTTTTATCTTATCTGATCAGTTGAAGCAATTATACAATATCTGGATATGAGCTAAGTATATATATATCAGCATAACCTCTCCTCTGTACTAGCCTGCTGGCTAGCAAAGTGGTAATGCGCTGGCTTCGCATTCACCAGGCACGAGAAAATACCAAGACGAAGGAAAAGAAAAAAGTTAAGGACAAGGCAAAGATGGGGTAATGTCACACAAAGGAAAACGACAGACTGGAAAATCAGTCAAAGCACAGAGAATCCAGAGATATGGAGGACTAGACCCTGAGATGACGATAGATCTGCTTTTTAAAAGATGATAGGTCATAAGAATTAGGAAAGACAGAAGGAGGAAGAGAGTTCCAGAGTCTGGAGGTAGATGGGAAGAAGCAGTCGCTGCACTTACCAATCCGCAAGCTACAAATCTCCACACAGTATCTGTGAGATGAGGCCGCTGGCGAGTGTTATGCGGCCTCGGCAGTGGGGGAGGGATGCAACTCGCCAACTCATCAGAGCAGCGATGGAAGTAGTAGCGACAGAAAAGAGAAAGGGAAGATACCTTATGGTGAAGAGAGAGAGAATCCAGATTAGAAGTAAGAGAAGGATCATGAATGAGTCTGACTGCCTTAGATTTAACCCTTTCAAGGAGATAAATATAAGAAGAAGCACCCCAGATGTGTGAGCAGTATTCTGAGATGGGACAAATAAGATCTTTATAAATTTTAATTAACTGTAAAGAGGAAAATAATGACAAAAACGAAACAAAACCCCCAATTTTTTGGATGAAGATTTAGAAATTTGGATTATGTGCTTCCTCAAAGACTAAATAAAGGCTATATGGATTCCTAATATGCTGATAGAATTAAGAGGGTAAATTTCCTTATTTTCGAAGACAATAGGGTTATCAGGAGGAGAAGAAAATAAAGAGATAGCCAGAAACTGTGTCTTGGAGGCACTGAATTTAACTAAATTCTGAGTGCCTCACTCAGATAGTCTCCGCAAATCGGAGTTGAGAGTAGAAGAAAGAGTGATATGAGACTGATTTCGAGTAGCAGATGAAGGTTAAGAAGAAAAGGCAGAGGGAAACTGAAGGGTAGAATCATAAGCAAAGGCATGGAGAAGAGAGGAAGATGGGGATTGTAGATAATTGATGAAGAGAAGAAACAGAGTAGGTGAAAGAACAGAGCCATGTGGAACACCACTAGGTGAGGTTTCCAGTTGAAGGATTAAGTGTCCTCTACCTCCCAAGTTTCATTCTCTATTCTTCAATATTTTCCCTTTTTCCCTGGGCAGGGGACGAAAATACTGCCTCTACGTTCCTCTGCGTGTTATAATGTTAACCAATGAGGTAGAGCAGGGAATCGGGAATTATTCCCTCCATAGTTGCTTATATGAATGTGCAAGGTTGTGGAATGGGTGAGGATAGCATGAGAGGGTATCTGCTAAAGTTGGTGAATGGTTTGACTCCACCGCCCTTACAAAGAGTCTCTATATACAGATATATTACATAATCACTTTTACATATTTATGCTTCGTCAATTGCAGTGTTTGTTAAGTTCAAAAATTATCAGTAATAACTCTATACATATCCCTTTCATAATCAGAGTAATAAATCTTGTTTAACATTATTTAGAACAGATGCCCTATCCCTCTTAATGACTTATGTAGGCATTTATTGACTTCATTTTTCCTAGTTAGTTCTTCTTACAAATAATATAATAAAAAGATTAGCTGCCTGCAAATAGGAGTTTCATAGCACATCCTCCACCCAGACCAGCAAATCCACCTCCCTTTACTTTTCCACTCTTTGGTCAACATAAACCCATCATATTTGATGAGATGCTACTATATTTGAGGAATCTCCAATGCTTTAATGATGAAAGATACCTTATTCTGCCTTTGCTCCTGAGGAGAGAGAAGCTTACGAAACGTGAAGTGAATTTTAATTCTGTGCACACAGGCTGGATAAAATTCTCATAGAGAACAAAATTAATGTGCACCAATCCATAGAAGCACAGAGAAGAGCCTTTCTAAGCACATCTGGTAAGAAGGCTGAAACCATATATAACCCATCTGCATGGTTCCGTGATCTTTTATTTTTACATGGATTCTTTGAATACCAGATAAGAAAAGCTTTTTGGGTATATAAGGAAGAAGAAAATGTCTTATCAAAGTTACCTAATATTCTAAACAGCCATAAAAAAATTGCTTAGCAAAGTTTCTTACAACTAAAAATTAGCATTTAAGCAGGTACTTACAGTGGACAGTTAGTAACATTTCAGCAGACGATTTACCAGCTGGATTGTGAGCAGTACATTCATATTTTCCCATATCCTCTACTACCACTGGTGAGATTACTAGGGTGTTACCAATAATCTGGAGAAAAAAAATAAAACTGAAGCTATTTTACAACCTCCGATACCAGAGAATGAAATAACTTCCACTAATATTTTAGTGAATAGAAAGAATCTTTTAAATTCCTCCATTTTGTAGGAGGTGACTTAAAGAGGTAGGGAACTGGAGGCTAGCAATCCCTCCCACTTTTAATTTCCTTCTTTCTCTTAAAATATATAACAGCAAAAGTATCGAAAATTACAGTATGGTGCAGTCCTGCGAACTGTCTTGTTTTGTTCAAATGTGGTCACCCTCCTTAATTAATTGGATATGGTGTTATGAGTAAAAACATAAATATGCCCTTGTATTATTTGCATGATGCAAAAAAGCTACTAAAGATGAAATACCTGTGATGGGGTGCCTTGTACTATGTGACTGGAAGGGATAGGGGAGTACGGGGCTGGCACTTGTTCTTCAATAATTTTTTGTGCTAAACCAGAACCAAGGGAAAAATAAGGGTTGTTATGTTAAAAGCATGTCCTACAGCCTAAAATTGGCATCTATGGAGGTGTGGTTGCAGTATGGATGTAAACAATGTGACTGAGGAAAATGCTTAATGATTTTATGGACATCAATCCATTAAATCATTTGTAGGAATGGAAAAAATAGAAAAGATCCAATTTAAGTGTAGCTCAAAAGCCTGATTTGCTTGAAAAGTTAGAACTTGGTGTACCAATGAAGTGTGTTTGTGAAGAATAAGGATGAAAAAGCAAACCGTTTCTGAATATTGTAAGTTAAAAGAAAAATTTAGGGATTTCACCCTTAAATATGCCCTGCATGGTTCTTCTAAGTGTACTAGTTTGCTTAGTGAACGCAAGCATATGAAAACCGGTAGTTAAAAGGAATTAGATTGTACAGCTTACAAGTGGTATGTACAGCAGAGGGCTTGTGGCATTAACATGACTTCCAATGCAATAAGAAATGCATGCCTACAACTCAGTAGGCATCTAGAAATACCATGCAATGCTAGTGATGGTTGGCTGTAGTTTTTTCGTAATCAATTTGGGCTACATAACGTGACCATGAGAGATGAGGCTGGCAGCGCAGATATGGCTGTTGCTGAATCTTTCCTTATTCAATTTAATGAGCTCATGAAGAAAGAAGGTCGTTTTATGTCCCAGGTGTACAGTGCAGATAAAACAGGCTTATATTGGCGTTTTCTGTCTAAAAACATTCAGGTATGGAAGAGTGAAGATATAACCCTTGTGGGAAAATAAGTAAGGTTAGAATTTCACTCCCTATTTGTGCTAATGGTGACAGAATGCAACAACTGAAGTTGACTGTTGTTGGTAAATTTGCTCACCTAGTTGCATTGAATGATTACGTGGCCACCTTGCCAGTCCATTATTACCACTTCCAAAATGCGTGATTTACCAGTTTCAACTTCTTTGACTAGTTCCATAAGCATTTTGTGTGCAGGTACCAGGAAGAAGTATTAAAGTTTGACCCAGAGGATGAAAAACCTATCCTTCTTTTGGATACCATGCCTGCATATCCTTCTGTAGATAAACTTGTCAGTGCTGATAAAAGAATCCATGCAGCTTTTTTTTTTTTTTTTTTTTTTTTTTTACCAGCAAGCACTATACCAATAATACTGCTGTTTGGCCACGGTGTTATTAGTTCATGCAAAATAAGATACCCATGGTGATATTTGGATGCTGTAATGGTGGTAATCGAGGATGACAAAGACATAGGAAGTGATACCAGGGGGCAACACACTCTAGAAAACATAAAAAATAAAACATCCGGTCTGCCATATTCAACTTTGCAACTTCATGGAAGTACCTGAAAATTTCAACACTGGCAAATAGCTAAGATGGCCCTAATTACTACAAAATACTTTTCTAATGTATTAATTATGCTTTTTCTATCTTTTTCATAAAACTTTCCTCAGGCTTGTCATTTTGCAAATACGATTACCTCAGCATTTTTGAATATAATCACTTAAAACATGGAAAAGCTTGAGAGAACATAGGTAATCAATGAAGGGAGCATGAAGTAATATAAATTATAAGTAACTTCAATAGACATTACGTAGAAAATTTGCATGTGCCTCTGAAGTCGCCACAAAATAACAAGATATTTGAACAAGGGTTTTGTAGTACTGAACTAATCTTGATGACATGATATGTATTTGCAAGTTTATAATTTTCTCAGAAGTGCAAAACTAACCTTTTATGTTCTCAAAAGTACAAAACTAAGATTCATATCATATCATATTACAGTATATTATAGCAAGGCATTTGAGACAACAAAGCAAATCAGTAAGAAAAATATATAATATGCTTTCACGTCATAATTTAACCTGAAAGACAATAATTGTAACTAGTACTATTATAGCACACTGTACATTTGTCAAGCAAATGAGATTGCAGAAAACAAAAGTCTAAAATTGCTAGAAAATTTTAACACAACTTAATATAACAAGCACCTGTATTCTAGGATGCTCAGTTTTAACAGGTGTTCGAGCTTGGTCAGGTCGTGCCCAAGTAACTGCAGGTTGAGGATAACCTGTAACCCTGCAGGTTAGCTTTACTCTTTGTCCAGCAATACCAATGATTTCCTCTTCACCTGGTAATACTGAAGGAAGCTCTGAAATAATAATAAAAATAATAATAATAATAATAATAATAATAATAATAATAATAATAATAATAATAATAATAAAAATAATAATAATAATAATAATAATAATAATAATAATAATAATAATAATAAAAATAATAATATTATTATTATTATTATTATTATTATTATTATGGACAGGACATCGAAGACGACTAAAGTAGTGGAGTCGAATGCTAATGCAATTCCTTTCAAGCTAATTTCATTTAACATTTTTGTCTCCATAAAATCGGAACATTAGCAAGAATTCTGTACGGAGAAATTACATAATTAATAGAATAGAATGCAATAGAATACATAAAATATATATAAACAGGACATATAGACTAAAATATATTAAATAACTAACAATATATAAAAGTTATGATATTAAATAAATATGTAGAGATGATAATAAAACATTAATTTTGATGAAATGAAAAAGATGAGCTACCCTGATTAAGTAAAGACAGTGTACAGTATCTTATGAGACGTGAAAGTGGTTCCAGACATATGGACAAAAAAAGCTAGGAATATTTAAAAAACTTATTTAGTATATATATATATATATATATATATATATATATATATATATATATATATATATATATATATATATATATATATATATATATATATATATGACGTATTGCTTTTATTATTATCCCACCGAGCGTCACCACTGACGTAGTGGTTTTTATTATCCCATCTAATGACACCACTGCCGTAGGGCTTTTCCTCCTACGTACATTTACTTATAATTATTAGTACCTGACGGGTACAAGGTAGCGTGGTTACAAGGTAAGAATGGACACGCAGTGAATCCTTTACTTATATTTATTCTAGAGTACAACACAACCGACGCCTCAATGCCCCCACCCTATGACTATCACAATCTATGATCTATTCGTGCCCCTGGCAAGGTTCTAACTAACTGTCTCTGCTCCGGGTGGCTCTTGAAATACCCCCAGGGGCAGGGCGTGGCTTAACATCCAATTCTCCAATGAAATCAGTGAGATCTAGTCCTAGCTAATCACCGCCAGGTTCAAAGTGGAATCCCGCCTACTTCCGAGGAGGAGTTATTGGGCATCTCTCCTGGGCGTGTACCTGCGTACGAAACATAAGTTGATGTTTCGTGCGGTTTAGGAAAGGGCTAACTCTCGGCCTTTCCCACCCTCCTCAGGTACTCCATGTCGGATGCCAAGCCTCAGGGGTCCGGTCACATATCTCCTTGACGCCCTCTACAAACACCGGCCGCACCGCAGAAAACAATTGGGAGAGTATTCTATTTCACCCTTTACTTCTAGCCTCACATGTTTCTCTTCACGACTTGTGGTGTTTTCGAGGACCGAGGGTCCCTTATCCTGTAGGCCTCTTGGGGGGGGTGCATGGCGCCAGCGGTTAGTTCCAGGTGCCTAGCCACCACTCTTGGTGGTCCCAAGGGAACACATGGGCGGCACAAAACTCAATAAAAGTGAGGGCATGTAATAGAATATCCGTGGCCTCGACTAACCGTTACCCCTCAAGATGTGTTACAAGTTTCAGATTCTGGCTTCAGCATGACGGACTGGCTTCAGCATGACGGAAGTCATACGACATCCCTCCCAACCAAAACTGAAATATCTCTTATTTCAGTCGAAGCATGGGCTAATTTTCCGGGAGCTCTTGGACATATCCTAGCTAACATTAGTTTACAATAGAAATGGGGCCGAATTATTTAAGCTATTTTCTAAGAATTCCTATACAAATTACACAAACATAACATATAGAGAGTACCTTTACAGACAACTAGAGCATGCAGGGTCTATCTCCTTGTTGGAAATCTGAAATACAAACATATTCTTATATTTAAACAACATAATTCCAGTGTGAAACTAATATTAAACATTAATTAAGATCAAACAATCAGTTTAAATCAAAACATTAATTCATCTACTTCTCTCGTTTCTTTAAAAGACAAAATTGAGTTAATTACAGTAGGATTATGACTCATTTAGAACATTAGCAAACAATTAAGTAGAGTATTAGCATGTATAAACATGTAAAATGCAATAAACTATAACATCAACAGTAATTTCTATCGGAGACCTTACCTTCATAAATTCTATTCCTATCATTATTAGGGGCATTGATTTGTCTTAAAATTAAGCCTTAAAAACTACTCCTGAAACAAAACATGTTTTACTTTCATATTATATTGCTATTCAGAGACCACTTAACATAAAAACTTAATGAATCTAACGATTAAATCATAATTCAAATAATAATGCTAAAACAAAACACTAATATTATTTAAGCAGAAAATAACTTATTAACCTCAGTTCAAATCATACACTTTATCAATGGCACTTACTCAACACTATATTTAAGGGAGACTCTGAGTTTTCGCTTAAAATTATCTTAAGCTAGCAAAACAAAAAAATAAACATAAAAATAAAAATATTTTGTCTCCCTTTTTAGCACAAAAGACGGTGGGGACATTTTCTTTCCCATTTTTTCAGTTCTAATACGGAGGTAATTTTAATTAACCAATAAGGGATTTTTTTTTTTTTTCCTTTTAAATACCCTTCTTTCTCTTTTCACTAAAGTTCGGACATGTATAGGGATTATTTTTCTTTCTCATTTACGTGGCTTCTAAAGGTATTATTAAAATATTTTAAAATATTTCTGCGTTTCTTTTCCTCTCTTTTTACTACAGTTATGACACGTATGGGGATCTGCTTGTTTCTGGAATTTCATCAAGATTACCTGGGTTTTTAAAGTAGTTTAAAACTTTTATTCTTTTAGGACTGTCCTCCCTGTCTAGGACGACTTTCGTTTTCTCTGTCCCTTGCTCATGAATTCTTGCTAGGTGCGATTCCACGGTTTCCCTCGGGGATTCTTTCGCTTTCACTCCCCCGCCGTCCTCGCTGCAGGCCCAGGTTTGTTGCCATATCTCCGTTACTCGGTTAGGCAAAGCAAAAAGGACAAGGACTGGGCCCCATCCCGCGAATCCTTCCAGCCCGGCTTCCTCGTCCCGCCCTCGGCCGATCTTGACTAAGACCACCACGCAGGAGACCTGCAACGTCACAGCGTTTCTCTTCCTGTACGGTCCTCCACACGTACCTTCGAAGTAGATCGCGGGATGAAAGTTTGAACCTATGTCACTACTACAGTTGTAAGAAAGGTTCCCTATGACTTCAGGGTACCAACAATGGCCATACGTTGGTAATCGAGGCTATACTTTGCCTCCCCTGCAACTGCAAGTGATTGCAATCTCTATTCAATGGGCACTAGGGACTTGTCTGACGGACAAAATCTAAAGACTTTTAGAACTTGCAGGCCGGGGCTGCCTAGGAATAGGGTGGTAATGGAAGGTATGTGTCTACACAACTAGATTATTATTCCAAGATACTTAGGACTTAGCAACTGCTACATAGCATTACTCTACTATAAATGTCAAAAAGAACAATCATTAAATGCTGAGAAAAGCCACTAAAGAAACATTCTTATTAGCGGTGGCTACAGTAACATCAAGTATGAATTCAGATAAAAGATACAAATCATCAAGTTACTGCTGATTTCATTTCAAAAATAATAATTAGCAACAGGCCATTGAGAGATAGCAACAATATCAGTCAACATAATAACATTACTAATAATCATGATCTAAAAATAAGAATAATAAACAATAAAAATAAATATACTAAATCAGAAATATCAATATATATACAATGGAGACTGGCATTCAGAAGTAAGAACAGAGTTCTATACTTATACTTCATAGTGATGCTTATTCTAACACAGTCTCCTTTAATATTCAAATTCCTGCTGTCATAATCAATGTATATATATATAGCATAAGTGGCAACTTGCTGGCTCCACAATTTGTCAATGGGAGTTCTATCTATTCTCTAAACAGTTGCGACATGTGGCACAAACATTTATGCAAATGGCGGTACTACCGATATCTTATCAGTATTTATGCAATAACAGCATGCAACAATCTATTGACTGCAATGAAATGTAGGCACAATTATCGCCTAGCTTCGCTGAAAAAAAAAAAACACAAAAAAACTCAAAGACAGCAACGTTCTTTTAGCCTTGAACGGAGCCTCTGTCAGGCTCAGCGTCGAGTGAAAGGTAGGAGAGAGAGAGAGAGAGAGAGAGAGAGAGAGAGAGAGAGAGAGAGAGAGAGAGAGAGAGAGAGAGAGAGAGAGAGAGAGAGAGAGAGAGAGAGAGAGAGAGAGACTGAGCGACCTTGAAATACGTCATGGCCTCTAGTCTGTGTCAGCTGAGACGGGCCTCTTCCTTTTAACTTGTACTGAAAATAAAAAATTGTCGCCGAGTATCTCTAATAATAAAAATAAATAAACAAATGAACGTGAATAAACGTTAGCAATGACTATCGATAGAGTCTTACGTTTATTGTCAGTGGCTATTCTCATTCCCTCATTAACAAAAACAAAAGCAAAAAGAACTTAGTGTACAACTGCAGAACTGTCGAAGCATAAATCCATTCCTTTCTGTTTAATCTTGATAAGGACTTTACTGTAACGGCATACACATCCTTGTCTATAATGACAATCCTTTTCTTGCTATAAATCAGAGGGTTGAGTCGGAGTGCACCCACTCTGATTAAAATCATATGTGACACTATCCCTACTACTATCAACAAAAGTACAAATATCCTTTTCTTAACAACTTCTTAAAAAGGACTTAAGTGTCATTAATTTTAACTTTAAAACTCAGCAAATAATCTCTAATAATCTCAATTATCTTTAATTAGCCCAATTGTAATCTAAAATTCACGAAAATGATAGGGATTAACCATGGTTATCTCTAGATAATCTTTTCCGAATCCTTTAAGTAAGATTTTAAAGATTTCTTCAATACAAAAAGAACCATAACAAAAACGGGTATCTAAGAATATAAAAAGTCTATCTCTGTGTATGCAATAATAAAAACAAAAAGTATATTTCATTATCAACAGTAAGGAATGCATTTTGCTTAAACTTCAAAATCTCGTACGGAGTTGTACGTAAACAATTCAAACATAAAATATATATCTTCTTTTACTATCTCGAATTTGACTTATATCTGCTCTCTCAAATACGGGATACAGCTGTGTAACATTTTTGTTGTCATTTCGTGTCAGCTCTCACTCTTTCTTTATGACCAAGCCGAAATAATTTTGATAAAACATTATCATGGCTAAAACTCGCAAAGTTTTACTTTATCAATCTAACATATCTCTTCGGACAAATAATGTATATACTGCAGCTAGCAAAGAAAATAAAGAATCATTCATAGATTCACGTCCTTTATCACGTAACATCTATCTTGGAATCTCTCGGAAATCGAATAATAATCTCAATGGCGGAGTAGGGGACAAAACAAAAATAAAACAAACTCGGCATTTCAACCATATCTGGGCAGGTGGAGAATTACCTTCTCATCCATATCCCTCACTAGATATTGCAACAGCGCATCACCTCCCATAAATACACTCTGATATGGCATGCAGAAGGACCTGGCGGAGCAGGGGAACGATCCTCGCAGACTCCCCAATCATGCTTCCTAACGGTGCTTTCCGCGATTTCACCCCCTAGAGCAACCCCCCCCATTATACCCCTATTACACTCATTATACTCATTCGCTCACATGCGCTCACATTCAAACTTGCATTCCCTTTCTGTAAAATTCCCTTTTATTTACAACATGTTGGTTTTCCTTTCCCGGTCTCTCTGAAGAAGAGTAAAGGTGAAATCTCGGCTGAGCCGTGCGGTCACAGACTTCCTCACCAGTCCTAAGTCCCATTCTAACGAACAAACAAACATTCTACTCCCTTGAAGCTACGTTTGGGTGACACTGAAAAACCTTCCCTATTCTAGGACAGCACAAACTACTCTAATTTACTCTTACTTTCACCTGCATAGCGTGAAATTAAAAAAAACTCATCTCTAACTAATATCACGAAATTTCTTATTCTTCAAAAAAACATGCCACACACGTATCGTAAGACTAATTCCTTCATCATAACAACATTAAAAACAATCGGTCATTTATGTCTTTCTTTCGCTAAAACATTCCTCCCCCGGAGAAAAAACAAACAAAAAAAGAAAGAACCTTGAAAACAGGCGCAATCTTAACACTCGATTTCTTACGCTTTAAGAAATTAATATAACAATGATTTTACACGTACTTTAAAACTACAGATTTATAATAACGAGGTTGGGAGATCGAATGGTCACTTCCGCATTCCTTTCTCGAAAACCACACGTGTTCTAAGTAAAACCTTGAAAGCAGATGCACGTATACTTCTCACTATAATTCTTACGCTTTAGAAATTAATAGACTGTAATAGTGATTTCACGTGCATTAAATTTGTCAATTAAAAATCGATACATTCGCGTTCTTAAAATTCAATCTAGGCATTAATACAAATAAATGGAACACACTTCCAACGCAAATTCTTTATATTACTCAAATTATAACAAAAATGGAGTTTATTACTGCTTATAGCTATTAGTACAAATTATCCATGTTAGTAATGGGTACAGAAATTCTACTTTTATCAACTTATTAAGCGCCACACCCCTTATAAGCGGGTTGGCTGAGTCAAAGCATAACTACAAGATAAAATGGCGGCGTCCACCGACCTCCATTTCTTTTACTAATTGTCCCATTACTCACTGGATACAGATCACAAGTACTTAGCTATTTTAAGGAGGTGGTCCTGAAAAACTTCATGGCAGAAGGCAAGGAAGGAGCGGGTTTTCCTTCTTCTCTTCGAGTAAAATCGTCGAATCGCCGTCTTCTTGGTCGGATCCGGCAACTTATACCTCTTGTAATGGGCATTTTCACTCAATGCTCCGGTCACACTTCGGCTTACTAAGAAATATCTTAGAAATAGTTCCTTCAAAGTTTTATAATATTCTCTATTTGAGCACTCGTCACTTCTCATCCGCAGACCCAAGTATTTCAGGAAGTCGGTCGCGGGAATTATGGACGGACACTCACGGTCTTTTACATTTGCGCCGTCGAGGTATAAAAGTGAATTTTTGACTCGAGGCGTCTTTACAACCAGGGCACAGGGTGGGGGCATGTCCTGCTGCGTTCCCTGTGTCACCACGGGGTTCGGAGCGGCCGGCTGTTCGTCGATGTTTGAGGCGTCGGTTTCACTGTCGGCGTCGGCCAAGTTCCTTCTCGACGGAGCGGCGTCGGCGCGTGCTTGTAGGCGCCGCACTTGCTCCTCCAGTTCGAGAATTCTCCGGTGTTTGGCCTCGTCACTCATTTCTTGAATTGGGAGATGTTGGATTTCTGCTTTTGCCATTCTTATTTTCTCTGCACGGGTCTGCACTGGCATTCACCTGTCTCTTCGTATGTTTTTTTTTTTTTTTTTTTTTTTTTTCTCTCGTGAAGATCCGTACCGCACTGCCACCACTGACGTATTGCTTTTATTATTATCCCACCGAGCGTCACCACTGACGTAGTGGTTTTTATTATCCCATCTAATGACACCACTGCCGTAGGGCTTTTCCTCCTACGTACATTTACTTATAATTATTAGTACCTGACGGGTACAAGGTAGCGTGGTTACAAGGTAAGAATGGACACGCAGTGAATCCTTTACTTATATTTATTCTAGAGTACAACACAACCGACGCCTCAATGCCCCCACCCTATGACTATCACAATCTATGATCTATTCGTGCCCCTGGCAAGGTTCTAACTAACTGTCTCTGCTCCGGGTGGCTCTTGAAATACCCCCAGGGGCAGGGCGTGGCTTAACATCCAATTCTCCAATGAAATCAGTGAGATCTAGTCCTAGCTAATCACCGCCAGGTTCAAAGTGGAATCCCGCCTACTTCCGAGGAGGAGTTATTGGGCATCTCTCCTGGGCGTGTACCTGCGTACGAAACATAAGTTGATGTTTCGTGCGGTTTAGGAAAGGGCTAACTCTCGGCCTTTCCCACCCTCCTCAGGTACTCCATGTCGGATGCCAAGCCTCAGGGGTCCGGTCACATATCTCCTTGACGCCCTCTACAAACACCGGCCGCACCGCAGAAAACAATTGGGAGAGTATTCTATTTCACCCTTTACTTCTAGCCTCACATGTTTCTCTTCACGACTTGTGGTGTTTTCGAGGACCGAGGGTCCCTTATCCTGTAGGCCTCTTGGGGGGGGTGCATGGCACCAGCGGTTAGTTCCAGGTGCCTAGCCACCACTCTTGGTGGTCCCAAGGGAACACATGGGCGGCACAAAACTCAATAAAAGTGAGGGCATGTAATAGAATATCCGTGGCCTCGACTAACCGTTACCCCTCAAGATGTGTTACAAGTTTCAGATTCTGGCTTCAGCATGACGGACTGGCTTCAGCATGACGGAAGTCATACGACATATATATATATATATATATATATATATATATATATATATATATATATATATATATATATATATATATATATATATATATATATATATATATATATATATATATATATATATATATATATATATATATATATATATATATATATATATATATATATATATATATATATTGACATAATGAAACTTTCAAAATAAAATGATCATATAAAATATAAAACGTCTCACCTTGAACAACAAGATCTACATGAGCATGAGCAGCCCCTGCTGGGCTGCGTGCTGTACATATATATGTGTCTGCCAAGTCTGGTCTGACAACGGGAATATGTAGACTACCTGGTTGTTTAATCTGGAAATCTGAATAAAAACAGCATTGGAAGCTCAGACATACAGGCATAAACAACAGATGGGTACATTTTATTTATCAATCTAAAAGTAAATAGAGGACTCTAATGGAAATTAAGCTGTTAAATTTCATGCCTTTCTTGGCCCCTTCTCAAGCACTACTATTGATATTGAGAAGGAGCTCCGTTTATTATCTTTGAAAGTTTTGTTTCATTGATTAAGACTGTACTGAAATATTCTATCTATTTATCTTTCTATCTATCTATCTATCTCAAGAAAAATGCGAAAATAACACTTATATTGAATTAGATAATGCAGGTTAGTTGAAATACTGAAGATAAACACAAAACAATATTGTGTAAAATAAAAAAGGTCTGTAGTTACTCACCTATACCTGGGCTAATGACCTGATGAGCCTTCAACCATGTAATTGTAGGTATTGGTAACCCTTCTGCTGAGCACTGTAGTGTCGCTGACTGTCCGCTAACAACCACAAGCCTATCTTGCCCTACTTTAACTGTAGGAGATGCTGTAGAATATAAGCAATACCATAGTATTTTTGATCACTAAAATTCTTTTCCTGAATGTTGCAGAGCAAAATATATATAATGTCAAGTAAATAAACTAAAAAATCAATAAAAACTTTCTGACAATATTTAATGTAACACAGACTCCCTATTACGAGTAATTCTGCCTTAATAGTTGCATTGAAAATAAAGAAATAAATGCTAGGCAGTATAAAAAGAGAATAGCATAAGTTTCTGTGTGAATTTTATGCAAAGAAGAGTTTATCTTCAATTTCTTATGATCACTTTTCATATGACTACAAATAGCGCAACCCTAAAATCAAAAGGATTTTTTAAGGGATTGGAAATTATATATATACTGTGCTCAGCTATTCACAGACAAAAACATCACCATTCTTCTACGGTTTAATGTCGGCAAAAAAATGCTTGTTTTTAACTTGTCTTTTACAGCTTTATTGGGGAGGTTATTATTATTATTATATTATTATTATTATTATTATTATTATTATTATTATTATTATTATTATTATTATTATTATTCCACAACTGTTTTCTGTTTTATAAAAACCGTCTAAAAGAGATAGGGAATTAAAGGATGGCTACTGCTTTCCTTCTTGGAACACAAGAACTGAGGATAAGGGTGTAAATTTGCAAGATATGATGAAAAATTTATGTCTCCTATATTCTCTTGTTCATTTGTTGCCACCCAAATGGTTGTTGCTGCCGCTGGCTTTCCCTAAGCAGTCTGATCAAACAACCCCAATCCCCAAGGAAGACCATAGCCAATCCCAGGCTTTCCCTCAGAGTTCCCAGGTAGAGTATGTGTAATACTGTTGGTGTATGCTTGTGCAGTCATCCAAACTGTGTTTCATTGAAGGAGGTGATGTGTTACATCTAGACAGGTGTCACTCAAAAAGCCATCCAACTTCTCTTGATTGCTGAGAAGGAAGCATGGTGCCCACATCATAGCCTGGCCAGATGTACTCTGTCCTCACGGGTAAAGGAAGATTAAGAGGGATGGATATCGGGTTGCTATGGCATCATGATGGAAGAAAATTAATATATATATATATATATATATATATATATATATATATATATATATATATATATATATATTTTTTTTTTTATTAGTGACATCAGGACAGGCATCTACTGCCCTCATCAACAAAGGCCCGAGCACGAGAAAACACCAAGACAAAGGAAAAGAAAAAGGTTAAGGACAAGGCAAAGATGAGGTAATGTTACACAAAGGAAAACGACAGACAGAAAAAACAGTCAAAGTACAGAGGACCCAGAGATATGGAGGACTAGTTGCTCGCATAAATACTGGGTCTGAAAGTATTATAATAACTGTTGTATATAGCCCACCAAGGAACCAACATAGGCTAGAAGTTTATGAGGAAAGTCATATAAGTACTACTGAAGTCATAAACTCAGTTGTTAACATGGCATGGGAGAGAAAATGTAGGATTTTGATTATGGGAGATTTTAATCATAAAGAGATAGATTGGATAAATCTTGACCCACACAGTGGTGAGGACTCATTCGGGGCAAGATTCCTAGATTGCGTACAAGGGAATTTCCTACACCAACATGTAATGGAACTAACGAGGGCCAGGGGTGGGGATGAGCCATCACTACTTGATCTAGTATTCACAGATAACGTGTTGGATATTGAAAAAATTGAGTATGAACCATCAATTGGAAAGAGTGATTACTGTATGTTGTTGATGGAGTATATAATTGAAGATGTTCTGCCTGAGTGTAGAGGCACTGAGGACATTAGGAGGAACTATCCGAAAAAAGATTCCATCAAAATGAATGAGCTTTTTGTAGTTCTTGACTGGGGGACCTTATTTTACAACAAATCTGTACAAGAAATGCACGACGTCTTTGTGAGAAATATGGGAAGATGGTAGATTGCTGCATATCTGTCACCAAAGTAGGTATAATTCATGCCAGAGAGAAATGGTTCGATAGAGAGACAAATGCTGGAAAAGGTATAGGAGGAGAAAAAACATAAATGCCTGGCAAACCTACAAAAGAGCAAGAAATGAATACCTTAGTGAAAGAAGAGAGGCAGAGAGAGACTATGAAAGGGACATCACCAGGAAGGCTAAAGAAAATCACAAGCTTTTCCACAGCTTTATCAGAGGAAAACTGAAGGTAAAAAACAGGTTATAAGGTTTAAGAGAGCAGATGGAAGCATCACTGAGACGGATGAAGAGATCTGCAAAGAATTGAACAAGGAGTTTCAGTCAGTATTTACAGTAGAAAATACCCCACCCCCTCAGATTGCAGAGATAGAAGCTCATGGGCCGGTATTAGAGAACATCAACCTTTCAGCCACAGAGGTATGCAAAGCGCTGATGGAGTCAGATGTCCATAAAGCTACAGGTCCTGATGCTATATCCCTTCATGTACCTAAAAAATGCGCAAACTCAATATCAATGGCACTAAGTATCATATTTAAAAAGTCACTGGAGTCAGGGGAGATTCCAAGATGCTGGAAACAAGTGGACATGATACCTATCTTCAATAAAGGAAGGAGGGATACGGCTCTAAACTACAGTCCAGTATCCTTGACCAGCATAGTTTGCAAATTTATTTAGAAAATACTAAGGAAACATATCTCTCTTCATTTGGAATCCTTCAACTTTTTGTCAGTGAGACAACATGGCTTCAGAGAAGGTTGATCAACAGAAACAAATTTATTAGAATTTTATGATGAGGTAAGCTGAATCTTACAGGAGAGAGAGGGCTGGGCAGATTGCATATTCCTAGACTTCCAGAAGGCATTTGACACTGTCTCACATGATAGACTTATTAAGATGCTGCAAGCAATGGCTAGAATAGGTGGAAATGTCTTGGAATGGATAAAAACTTACTTAGAAGCAAGGGAACAGAGGGTTAGAGTAAGACACCCAGAGTCTGAATGGAGAAGAGTTAGTAGTGGAGTTCCACAGGGTTCAGTTTTAGGGCCACTTTTGTTCCTTGTATATGTAAATGACCTACCAGAGTCTGTAAATTCATTCATGAATATGTTTGCAGATGATGCAGAGATTGTGAAGAAAGTAAAAAACGAGAACAATGGTAGAGAACTTCAGGAGGATCTAAATAATCTGCATGAGTGGTCAAGAAAGTGGCTAATGATATTCAATACTTCAAAATGTAAGGTAATGAGAATGGGTACAAGTGCAAGAAGGCCCAAACTGACTACTCGGTGGCAGGAGTACAACTTCAAGAGACAGAGCATGAGAGAGATTTAGAAGTAAACATACTGGCAGATTTGTCTCTAGAAATACATAGAAATGGCATAGTTAGGGCAGGAAATGCTTTCTAATCAAATGTAAGGGTAGCCTTCAGGCACATGGACAAAGAAATGTTCAGAAATATTTATGTAACCTATGTAAGGCCAAAACTTTAATATGCAGCTCCCTTTTTGAATCCGCACTTGATAAAGCACATAGCTAGGCTTGAAAAAGTTCAAAGACCTGCCACGAAACTGGCCAGAAATATGCAATCTCAGTTATGATGAGAGGCTGAGGGAATCAGACTTACCATCACTCGAAGGTAAAAGATTGAGGGGGGATATGGTGATAGTCTTTAAATTTCTTTATGGTGTATATTGATCGATATTTTGATATGGTTGGCTCTAGAAGTAAAGGTCATAGTTTGAAGCTTCGTAAGAAAACTTCTCTGCATGCTGTAAGGAAGTACTTTTTTAGTGTAAGAGTAGCTGATAATTGGAAATCGCTAAGCGAGGAGGTAGTTAATGCTAACTGAATCCATAGTTTTAAGGACAGGTATGATAAGTATCACTAATTACAAAATGGAACCTATCAGGAGACAGGAAGATACGAACTTTGGGCTCTTTCCCGTAAGCACAATGAGGTAATCACATATACATACACACACACACACACACATATATATATATATATATATATATATATATATATATATATATATATATATATATATATATATATATATATATATATATATATATATATATATATATATATATAATAAGAATAGTAAGAAAATAATTTTTCATTTAAATACTTACTCTGAACAGTTAAGGGGAATGTATGATTAGCTCTTCCAGCCTCGTTCTCAGCCAAACAGGTATAATTCCCAACATGATGAAGTTTAACTGGAGAAACAAGGAGAGCTCCAGAAGATAAAATATTATCAGGATTAGACACAGGAGCATTATTGAAGTACCAGTGGATCTGAAAAATTCTCCCGCTTTATTATATATAAGCTATGTCCTCTACATTGACATGGGTTTGATCTTTTGAGATGATGACAACACATATATCCATCTGAGGGATGTAAAAAATTTCTTTTTTTGTAATGACTTAAATTTCTTCAATTAGCAATAGTCAATTTGTTGGCTCTGGCTAGAGAAGGCATGTATAAAATTCCTATTTGTGTAACTGTAAGCGTTTGCATCAGACCTGGCTATTCCTAGCAGTCTTGTAATCGGCGGTTTAAAAATTATTTCTTTTGAACTTTAGCTAAAAATAGAATTCTGGGTATTATTTTCAAATATATTACTATGCCTAACATATTCCATGTTGATGTTAGCTTATTAATATCTTAAATATAAAGCTGACTGCATATAATGTACCATCAGTGTTATGGGGGTTCTCTTTCTTTTTCCATTTATATTTTTCTATTTATTCTCAACATTTCCTCCCCGCTTATCACTTAAATCTCCATTTCATAATAACAAGTATTAACAAACTAAAGCTACACCAATTTCACTCTACCTTTGGAGTGGGAAAGCCAGTAAAGGTACACATCAGATTAAGAACTTCTCCAGAAACAGCCAATATTTCGTCAGGAGCATCGAGTAAGCGAGGAAATTCTGGAAATGATTAAGTTTCTCGAATTCAAAAGTTATTCAGTGATGGAGAGATATTGCTAACTAGCAGCTATTACAATAAATTTGCTGGAATGCTGAAAATGGTTGAATAGCAAGCTTCAAATTCTGTTCCCATAAGACTTTTCCCTCTCCGGATCTAGGTAAATTTTCTTTAGCTTTCTCTTCCCATGCATGTTCTTCCAATATGTCAAGTGTCTCTTCTTTACACACTACCCGTCCACCTCTTATGTGCATTATATATTACTGATATGCTTTCATATCTGATAAAAAGTAATCTACTGCATTATCTCTGCATTTCCAAACTAAACAATGTTCCATTTCACTTTTCCAACTCCAAGAGCTCAACGACCACGTCAAAATTTCTTTGCAAAACACAGAGTCATTGCAACCCAGTCTTACATATCAATCATTTCCCTATATTGAGTTTTGTCTTATTTGTGACTTATATCCTTTTTCATACTGTGAAAAAAAATGGAAGTATTGATCCAGCTTTGGTAGTCAACTTTTATTAATCTACTGAGTGATATAATTACATTTTAAATTTATAGCTTTTGTACGTGAATTCTTTCCATCATTATTTAAAGTAGATCTCTTCACTTTTACCTCCATTAGTAAACTACTTTGTAAAATAAATGAGTAAAGTGTGCATCCACTTCTGAAATACATTACAGTACTTAGTTTTTCTAAAATTATCGTTGTTCTTACAGGGTTTGCTTTTATACATAGATGTACATTACCGATGTTTACAGGTTTGGCTCACTTTCTTATATTAAAAACTATCATGTACAAGTAAATTGTGAATCATCCTCACCAATTCATAAATTAGTGATTTGCATATACATTGTGACTCATACCTAATGATTAAAAAAATATCACTGATAATGTAATATCTACCTCTACAATTTATTAATGCAGTCTAAATATACTTACGTAATACCTGCAGCTGAAAATCTCTGGAATGATTCCCAGCATGATTGGAGGCAAAACAAGTATAGGTTCCAGCATCTTCCTCGTCGGTGCTTTCCATGTGTAGAGTCTGGCCTCCAGATGATACTGTAATGTGATCATCAATGCGAATCCCTGTACCCTCCTGTTGATTCAAAGAAAACAATATATAAACTCATAGAGTGAGAGTGGGAGAAAAGTGGAGAAAGAGGAGAAGCGAGAGAGGAAGAGAGGTGCTAAAAGTAAGCGAACAGGTGAAGAAAGAGAAAGACTGTGAGCATAAGGTAGTCTGTGGCGTGTGGAATATAATGAAAGAAAGTGGAGGAGAGAGTGGAAGAAGATTTAAGTTGTTTCAAGTAGGAAGTTATAAAGTGTGCAGAGGCAGTGCATGTAAAGAGACTGACAGATGGAAGTAAAAGGAAAGGTGGTGAGTACACTAGTGGCTGAAAATAAGCAGGCATTTGAGGTATGTTTATAGATAGGTAATAGAGGGATATGAAAGGCATAGTGCAAAGAGGAGGTTAGTGTAGCGCATGGTGAGGAAGGCAAAGAATGTGGATGTAAGGTGGGGCTGGAGCTTGACTGAGATTACTGAAAGGAATGAAAAGATGGTTTGGAGGGAAGTGAAAAGAGTGTAGAATGGTGTCTAGTAGGGAGGAGAGGGTGAAAGGAGCAGATGGGAAGTTGCTAGTAGATGAAATAAAAGTGAGAAAGAGAGACGGGCTGAGTACTTCAAGGAACCGCTAAATTAGGAAGATGATAGAGAGGCAGGGATTGTGGCTGTGGGAAATGAATGGAGAATATCAATGTTAGGTGATGAGAACGATAAAAAAATAACAAAAGGGGAGGTACATTTAGCAATGAGAGCAATGAAAGCAGGTAAAGCATCAAGGATGGATATTTGTCTTGTAGAATGCTTATCAAAAGGTGAGGAGGCATTAGTAAAATGGATGGTTAGGTTGTTGAATGTATGTTTTAGGAAAGGGAGGGTCCCAGTTGATTGGAGGAGAGCATATGTAGCTCTACTTTGTAAAAGGAAAGGAGACAAGTATGTGTGTAATAGTTTTAGAGGAATTAGTTTGTTGAGTATAATTGGTAAGGTATGTGGAAGAGTGTTAACTGAGAGAAATATGAAAGCTACAGAGAAATTGATTGAGGAAGAACAGTGCAGATACAGAAGAAGTAAAGGATATGTGGATCAGCTGTTTGTGGTAAGACAGGTGTGTGAGAAGCTCTTAGAGAAAGGTAAAGACACATTTTGGACTTTTATGGACTTAGAGAATGCATATGACAGGTTTGACAGAATAGCAGAGCATGTGTGAGAGTCGGGTATGGTATGAGGGATTGGTTTGAGGTGACTGTATGGTTAAGTCAAGGTTGTGTAATGACACTGTGGTTGTTTAATGTGTATATAGAAGGAGTAGTATCGGAATCATTGAAAGAGTATAAGACAGAGGCTCGGAATAAGTGGGTGAGTATGGAAGGTTGTGAATATTGAATCAATTGCAATTTGCAGATGACATAGCACTGGTGGCTTGTACTGAGAATGAACTGAATCACTTGGTAACGAGTTTGCTAAAGTCTGTGAAAGAAGGAAGTTGCTAGTGAATATTGGTAAAAGCAAAGTCATGAGATGCATGATGAGTGTTAATGTTGGGAGACTGAAAGTAGGAGTGAATGGGGAGTTCCTTGGAGAAGTTGAGAGTTTTAAGTATCTGGCATTCTAGAAGCATGATTGGTGTATCTAGAATTGATAGAGTAAGAAATTAGGAGATCAGACAGAGAACAGGTGCTGAAATTAAGCAGTCGGATAGGTTATATCAGTTAGTATTGAGTTGGTTTGGACACATGGAGAGGATGAGTGATGAACGAGTAAAAAGAGAGTGTGGATTGCAGAAGTGGTTGGAGTTAGGCCAAAGGATGACCTAGAATGAGATGGATAGATGGTGTGGAAAGGGCATTGGATGCACATGGAATGTCAGTGGAGCAGGGAAGCGGGTGTGCAAGAGACAGGAATGAGTGGAGAAAAATTGTGTATTGGTGACATGAGCCAAAGGGCTTTCTCACGCCTTCTAGTTCAGTGAGCTGTGACGGACGAATGTAAGGGGAGCTGCCATGTGATGAAATGGTGGTGGTAAACAAGCTGTGGCTGTCGATCCTCACTGTAGAATACCCTTGCCCACCTACCTTGTGGATGACTCAAGCAGGTGGTAAGGGTGGGGAACCGTTGCAACCCTTTATACTCAAGGAGATAAAATGAGCAGCTGAGGTATGTGTAGATAGTGGTGAATGCATGTTTCTTTGCTATGCCACTCCCCTTGCAAGGGGGAATGGGACTATATATATATATATATATATATATATATATATATATATATATATATATATATATATATATATATATATATATATATATATATATACATAATGTAATTTTTCTACTTCTAGGAAAAATAAAAATTTATAAGCTTTCACTGATCTGAAGAAAGTAAAAAAATAATTTGTTCTAAAAATATATAGATGACTTCGATCTGCAGTCTGATGCCAACAAACTAACTAATCTAGCATAAAACTCAATTTTCTTAAAATTATAATACAGTAGGTCTTATAATAAGGTTTTACCAAACTAGATACCTACTTTAAACCAGAAAATAATAGGCTCTGGATGTCCCTGAGGGATACAATGAAACTCAAATGGTTCACCTTCCACAACAGTAAATGTTTCAACTCCGATTCTTCCAGAGATGAATGGTGGTTCTGGAATCAATGACAGAAGCACAATGACCTTAAACTATCACAATAGAATAAATCTTCTTATGAGTACATGCCAATACTAAGTAATCAGATTGATTTATTGAGTGATTACAATCAATAATGGATACCTCACATGTTGAGATATATTCATACACCCTTATATCCAATCAGTTTCAAAAGAGTTAATTGATACAGTCATAAGTAATGCCACTAACCTGTAACTTCAACTAAATACTTTTTGACAGTTCTGCCAACACTGTTAGTAGCTTCACACTGGTACTGACCGCTTAGTGCTACCGTTGCTCTGTTATAAAAACAACATATTATGGAATTACATTAATCCTTCCTTATTAGGAAGCATAAGTGCACAACTTGAAAGAGCAAAGTAGTTACTGGAGCTGCCTTGTACCATCAAAGAACTGACATGGAACCATAAAAAACAAAGAACAATATTAGGGTTTATAGAATAAGTTAATAACGTGATATCCTGTAAATCAGAAAAAAATTATAGTAAAGTCATGTTCTTGAAAACAAACAGGAGTAAACTTAGGATAAGCTTGTGGTGAGGTAAAGGTAGTGTCATGGTGGATAAGTTATTATGGAAAACAGGCAAATATGACAGTGAGAGGGCTTGGCTGCACCGTGACTACGTGGGCATAACTCATGACTTCTATACACTAAACTCACACACAATATCACTGCTTACGCACAAATTTTGGAGGAAAGTATCTTTTCTCTCTGGTGGTTTTACATCACGCTACAGACTACTTTACTTTTTTATACGTGCATCATATCACCTGACTGTCTCAGGTGATTGATCCACATGTATTCTCTACCATGGGACGGCAAAATATAGTACCAAATTACTACAGACTATCTCCTTTTATTTTTATGCATACTGGAAAGCCAGTTGAAAGGCATATGAGTAAAGGTGGAAAAGAAGAAAAATCAGTTTAGCATTGCCTGTGATGAAATTCTGTGTGAGCAGCTGAAAGGGATGTCCCTGGAAGTGAGAAAGATATTGACATATATTTTCCTAGCACGGCATTAAAGCTAAATATTATAGATAGGTTTGGCAATTCCTTCCTTGTTGAATTTTTCCTCGCTACAAACCAGGTCTTATAAGGGGAAAGGGTGCATAGGCTATACTTAAGCCCTATTGCCTCCCTTTTTCATTCAGATATGGCTACCAAGCTGGCTTCAGTAGGATATGGCATCATGCTGAAAAGATGATGACATAAAAGGTTGAGAAACAAATCTTACTGGAGTAATTTGGTTTCTACAATTGTAAATAGTGGAATTGAAGTAGCCTTGGTTCAGCATGTCCTGCCCATTCCCATCTTTACTGCTTGTTATTTTCTAGCATGAAAGAAATGTAAGGAACGGAAACGTTGCCAGCATCCTACTTATCTTTCCTACAATACATAAAAATATGAGAGACAAATTCTCTTCTTCATCACCAAAGATTTTTGTTTTGCTTGCTTCTCATGATATTAAGACATTACAGGTGTCATTATTTCTTAACTACCGCCAGGGGTAACCAGTAGTGACAATATTCTTTTTATTTCATATAATAATGCTTTGCTACAGGTTGAATGAAAGTGAGAGAGGCTGGGATTCCTAAAATTTTGCTCCTTTATTCCTCTTCTGTGCCAACTGACACATACATATAGGGAATGAAAGGTGAGTTATTTTTCTCACCACCGGCAGGAAAGGGATAAATATTTCAGTTTTGTATGCTCTGGAGGCAGAGGGCTGTGACTAAAAGATATCCATGAGAAAAAATTCCACATTGTATGTCTTGCTTTTTGGAGATTGTGACTAATATGGAAGGGTGGAAGGAGAAACTGCAATCCTTTTCAACATACACTTTATAGTTTACAACAAAGCAGCTAAAGGGAGAGATGAAGACAAAAATTATATAATCCAAGGCTGATGTTTTGATTCTATATTACAGCTGTGGTCACCATTCTGGTTTCAACTTGATGAACTTCATCTTGGAAAAATTTAATACGTAAACACATCACAAGCTAAATATCAACACAATTAAAAAAAATAGTTTGTTATACCCTAATGCACACCCTTCAAGTGCTAAAGTTGCAGGAGAGAGCACTATATAAAAGATAATCCTTACCGATCAATAAGCAAATAATTATCCTCAAGGATGATATTTGGACTAGGTTTGATGACTTCATCCTTGAAACTCCAGGTCAAGACAGGAGGAGGGAATCCTCCCCTAACGTCACACTCCAATTTGACAGATCGTCCTCCAATCACATGAATAGGTTTGTTTTCTCCTCCATGCAGTTTTGGAGGAACTGCAAAATAATGGAAATGAAAGGGATGTTTCATGGAAAATAATATTCAAAGTGTTCTTAAAACTTAGTCTCTCCCACACTCAAACACACTTACATGAGCACAAATGCAATCTTAGTGTTCTTACCTAAAACTTGAAGATGAAACACTTCTTCAGTAATACCAGCAATATTAGTTGCCAGACAAGTGTATTCACCTCCATCACTTTCCTGGTGCAGAGACACAATGATATATAAAAATTATGTTAGTAATCACTGAAAAATATTCAAAAGTAGTCAGATTTTAATATATACAAGTCTTTTTATTCGTAATTTTCTGAACTTTTCCCATTGTATATAATTACCAATCTGCAAAAGCACAGACTTATGGCAAGAAATAAATTTCATGACAATAAAAATTTATATGATTATCCTCTAATAAAGAATAATTTTGCACACTTTATTTCTTTGTAGCTTTTTGATTAATATATCCCTCTATTTAAAGGAAAAGATACCAGTAAATCAGCTCAGTTCTAAAGGTAGTATATGTAGGTTCTTTTTTAAAACAAACGTTAAAGATAAACAATTATAACTTTCTTTACTTGGAGTGATGTGATTATTAGAACATGGTCATCTTCAAGCATCTGCAGACGTGCATTTGGCTTAATTTCCTCTGAACCACGATACCATGTTACCTGAGAGGGAGAAGTTTGCTTTTAATAATTTTAATAGCTTCTAAAATAAAAGTATTCCACACAGGAAGAAAGGTACTAGGGGATACTTCATGGTAAACTATTTGAGGAAGTCAGATTCAAGGGTCTTATAATACATTCAGCTCAATATTTTAAAATTACTTGAAAGACCGCAAATTAGGCAGAAAAGCATGACATCTGGAGATATTCATAAATATTGTATAATTAACATAAACAATAATACAAAATATCCTATGCATGAGCTCTTTTCTATTTATCCTTGAACTAACTTGTACAAAGATTCTCATATACCTGAGGTGGAGGATCTCCAATAGCATCACATTCAAAGACTACTGGTTCACCAACTGCAGCTTCATGATTATTAACTCTTGCAACTCTGTCAATATCAGGTGGTACTGAAATGGAAAATAAGCTATGTTAGTGCGTTAATGCTACCAGTTCGAAGACATAATAAATCTTTAGTAATTTTTAGAAATAATAGCAAAAGGAAGATAGTGCAGAATGAGTCATATAGAAGATCTTTTCTATGCGGCCTGGAGACAAAATTGATGCCTTTTTACTCTACATTCGTTACCCTAACATAAGCTGTATATAGACAGGCAAATAAGATAAACTGTACTGCCAAATAAAATAATTCATTAAAACATATTTGAAGCCAAAATCCACTTGGTTAAGTATCAGTTTCAGAAAATGCAAATGAAGATTTTTTGGGCTGGTTCCCAATTAGCAGCATATATCCCCAAGGAATACTCCTGGGACATGTTTTGTCGTTAATTTACTAGATATTGCTATTAGAATAATTTAATTACCTTATTATTAGATATTCATTACACTAAGTCAAGAGAAATAATCTAAGAGGAATAAAGAATCCCTCTACAAACTGACTTAGACACAATAATAGGATATCTATCTAATACGTGTTGGTAGAAAAAACCCTGAGTATGATTAATCAGGCTCACATTCTGATTGAAAATAAAGATAATTAAAAACAAAGTACCTTTTCTGTCACCTGGGGAATGTGACATGATATAAAGAATTGCTATTTACGATTTCATTAGTTAAAACTTACTTTGTAATAGGAGTTGAATTTGTAATATTTATGAAATAAATGAGATAAATGATTAATACACCTACCGAGCATGTCAATCCTGAAAGTCTTCATTGTAATGCCAGCTTGATTAGTAACCTCACATGTGTATGTACCTTCCTCCTTTTGTGTTACTTTTGGTAAAGTCAAACTGCTCCTATCTCCTGAAAAATGATACCACCGTGAAGTATCATATCTCTCTCGATCTCCATGCAATGTAACTCCGTACTGAGAGCCATCATACTTTTTTCTTGGATCACCAAATATATCTGAGAAGTCATAATTAAAAGGATTTAAGAAGTTGAAGGTGTTATAGTGTTCTCTTTCATTGCTAGTGGGTGTTTCATTAAGAGTATGGTAGCCTCTTTCACTGTAGTAGTCAATATCAGCTCTTTCACTCAAACGTTTTGGAATACTTTGAGCATCTTGTTCATATTTTCTCAGATCTCTAGGTGACGTAGTTAAGGATTCCAGAGACCGACCATCCTGCCAGATTTAAAGCATATTTTCAGGATAGAGTCATAATAATAGGTCTAATATGTGGGCAAAACTATTTCTTCAATATGCCAGATAAAACAGTACAAGATCTAAAATATTAAATATAAAATCTAAAGAATATTGATTATATATCCTGAAAAGATGTACATGTCAAAAGGCAACCTATATATAAATGCAGTAAATAGCATAAAGTTATATATCAAAACAAGAATACAGTGTGATACTAGCACAAAGCATTACCTTTTTCCATGTAATATTAAACTGAGTATGAGTTGAATAATCTCTTTGAGTTGGATGATAGGGTAATTTAACTTTACAGTCAAGAACTGCTTTTTGACCTTTTATGACCATGACCTCCTCCTCTATGTCACCCATTAGTTCAGGCCGACCTTAAAGAAAAGCAAAAGAAAGATATTTTATATTATAACTATGAAGCAATTTGAACACATGAGTGAAGATTTTAAGCACAAGACCATATACCGTATGCTTAAAAAATGTGTTTTATTTTTTCAATATATATGCCATTTCACCACAACAATTCTTGTCTTTCAGCTAAGCATAGAAATTTAGTAACTATAACAACAAATTTCTCGATTAACATCAATTATGGTTTGTTAAGTACATGTATGTGCTTTTTGCAATGATTCTTTTATACCAAGGAGGTACAATATAGTAGAAATGATTAAAATAAAAAACTTAAATACCTTTTTTCGAATCTTGTCCAAGAGCTTTAAAATATCTGATATGATTGTCCCGTGTTTTACACGAACAATTGGTTCTACCATTGGTTACATAAATTTGTGTTTTTAACACCCTTATGTAAGAGTGTCAATACTTTGCATTTAGCCTATTCCCAACTTCCTGCATACTTTAGATCATGCCTATTGTACATGAAGAAGAACATGTTCAATACACTGTACTGTATATGTAAAAACAATGCAGTAGTTGTTTTAATGTAACACATTGTAAATTGGCTTACAATACCTCTTTCTGATCAATATTTAATATAGAATTAAATGCATCCACAAATGTGCTTTGCTTGAGTGAGTTACGAATTAACTGTGGATACTGCACAGAAAAAGATATGGATATAACTTCAGCAATAAATTTTCAAGAAAACTTTATCATACCAATGCACAGGTTTAGTACTATCTGATCATTTTGTAAGTACAGTAATTATGAAACGTTTCCACAAGTGTATTGTGAGTAAACTGTATGCGTTGCACAATAAAATACAAGTAAAATATTATGAATATAACTACAGAGTAAATTTTCAAGAAATGTTGTTGTTGTAATTGATGTTCCTTCAGTTGCCTGACCAAACAGCCCTGAGTATCTAAGGAAGGCCACTGTCATTCCAGGTCTTTCCATTAAAGCTGTCAGGGAGTGTATGTTGTGTTTTTGGAGTACGTGGTTGTATGTGGTGCTGTCTTTCATAATGTGTTTGACTGTATCAGTTGATGTGTTCCATTCTGAACAAACATCACGGATGGAGTCGTCCAGCCTCTTCTGATGGTTTTGATGGATCTTATACATGACTCACGCTGAGTGTATTCCCTGACTACAATTTACCTTCACTACTGCTTTCAGTTATCTATATATGTCAACAGCCTTGAGAACCATATTACATAATTCTACCTCTACCTAATATTATTCACCATTTCTACTGGATCAAACCTTCTTATTTCTGTAATTAGTTTGTAACTTCCTCATCCCACACACTAACCAGCTCTTCTATCAAACTCTGTAACTGGCCTCCAACTCGGTCAATATTGCCCTGTCAACTGCAATAAAGTTTTCTCACTTCCCAACTCCTGTATTCCTTCTCAATCATTCTTCATGTCTGTAACAATACTCTATTAGCTATTTGTATTATTCTGTTGTTCCATTACATATTAAACATCCATGCTTTAGCCTAATTTTTACCTTAAACTACTTTCACCTTTTAACCTACTTAATCACACCTTTTAGTTTCCTATAGATGCTTTTAATTCTCTTCAACAGATTTCCTCTCACTAAATAAGGACTTGACACATATACCTCCCGATCCACCCATCACATGCCTTACTAAATCCATAATGAATATCCAAAGGCATGCCTATTTCAACAGTCTCACACATACCCCTTCAAAGTAAACAACTAACGGAAACCAATCTGACTTTTTCCTAACACACTCTGTCTCTCCCCATCCCACACCTCTATATGGCCTATCACTATTCCAATTGTGACTTAGGTGTGTCTTGTTGAAATACTTAATGTTCCGATCCTACTGTACTTAAAACAGTTCATCCTGTGTCCTCTTCCCTGATAAATTGGAACCCTGAATATTCTATGCTAGGATACTGATATAACTCTCTCCTGAAAGCATATAATAAAGAGCTATACATGTAATTAGTCATCACCTATCTATTCTTCTTCAGGAACTCTGTGATCAATTTAACTTTACAATTATCTCTCCACCCCTTGTCTTCTCTGGGGTTCCTATCACTCCCTCTCTGTCTATTTTTTTGCAATTCCTTGCTTCTAAAATATATAATCTTCCTTTTATCAGAAATGTAGGCCTTATTGCAACATCTACCACAATTAATGATTCCTCGAACATTCCCTTCACCTTTGAATGACTTCTCTGTGCAAAACCACTCAAAATAACAAATCAGTGACAACATTATCTAAATGATAAATATAATTCAATTACATGGATGAAGAGAATTGTGTAACCATTCAAACCGTTGCTTAAGCGAGTAAAAGGAGTACTTAACTTATTTAAAGGTTGTCAGACATCTTTAAAAGGGAAAATAGACAAGATTAAGGTTTTAATGAAGAAGCGAATGATAAAGAATCAATAAAAAATTATATTCATTACCACAATAATATCTTCCCACCTATCACATTAACAGTGGTTGTTAACTGTGCTTCGCCTGCAGCATTGACAGCAACACATATGTAATCACCACTATCTCTAGGAGAGGCACCAACAATTGTCAAGTCACGTCCACCAGCACCTATAATAACCCTATTGGAAGATACCAGAGACTGTGATCCACGATACCACAAACGGCGAGGGGTTGGTGAACCTGAGGGTGGCATTAATATTATGGAAGAATAATGTCCAATGACAAGCTTCTAAGATATGGATATATGCCTATATGTTATTTTTCTAAAAGGATTCACGCCTGTTTCTATGTGATATACAAGATTCATACAGCTTAAAAGGGAGATTTAGAAAATCCTTCTTTCAGTGCTATCAAAAATACTTTTTTTTCTAAATAATTCTATGGAAATAATTTGTATATCTCAACTAGATTATTAATAAGTTATATGAACACAAAATTTTTACATATACTGTACTTTACATAGTTGAAAAAGGTTTACTATATTTTAGGTAATTTCGTACCTGTTACAGGGCAAGGAATAGTCATAGTTTGATCTTCAGAACTTGCAATGGTGAAGTTGACTGAGGAATGGTGAGGTCTTCCATCTGGAGGCTGCAAAGAGTTCGTAAGGCCGCCTGCAAATGGACGAGAAGTAAATAGTAAGAATCATGGTAACTATTACAAAAGGAAATGTAGGGATGAAATATCAAATTTCGGTACCCAAGCAAACTGCCAATATACAGGAGGTATTCATTAAAAATATTCTCTAAAATTTCAAACCATTTTGAATACAAAATAATATAGCAAATAAAATTTCAAATGCAACTGCTAAGCTAATACAACAAATGTGCGACAAATATCAGCTTGTCCAACTCTGCTAACATGAAATCAATAATGCACTGCAATAGTCATAGATAATAATTCAGTAAAGGTAATATTACATTCAGTTTATCACAGGATTTAATAGAAACATTTTCTCTAGTCTTCAAATCTGTCCAGATCATTCCAAAATCACAGGTTACTTGATTGCATAGTAAATAAAACAGGAGAGGAGCCCAAGACCGTATACATCTTAATATATAATCCCATTTTATCTACCTGGTGATGATACTGTGAAGGGCCCAAGCAATGCTGTTGTGTTGATCCTTGGAGGTGCATTCACTAAAACCCTAAAAAGTTTGGTATCAGCCCCAGCTGGGTTCTGTGCAACACATCTATACTGCTCAGAATCTCTCACATCTGCATGGGTTATCAACAACTGTTCTCCTTCACCAACAACCTTTGGATTTGTTGCAGTGATAAGATTAAAGAGCATAATATTACGTGTAATGTTATGAAAAAGTAAGAATTTTATCATTTTAAGTGCAAAAAAATATTTGGAGAGAAACAAAGGTAAACAAATGATACTGATAAAAGCTTTATATGTCACAAGGTAATTGCATAATTTTATGTAAAACAGAAAACATTAAAAAACTAAAATTGGATTTACAAGGCAAATGCTATGGAAATTCTATAATTTCAACTTACAATATGTTCTGGTTCCAATAGGTCAGACCCTACAAGCCACTGCCTTGAGGACAAAGGTGAACCTTTGAGTAAGTGACAGTTGAGAGAAGCATGTCCTCCTTCCATCACGGTCACAAGTTCTTCCTCGCCATCTCTCTGTTCCGTACTTCGAATTCCTCCACTGATCTGAGGAGGAACTGAGAGGGTAGGGATAGCAATGCGCTAGTGGTTTAGAAGAACTAAATTTTGCAAATAAAGTTTACATTTTTGTAGCTATTCACCATGACAAGTCATGAGTACAGAGCTACCTCTTCGAGTTGCTACTCTTAAAGTTTAGTGCATAATGACAGATGTAAAATATCCAGCCTGGGGAATTAAGATCCGTAGAGTTTACATGGTACAGTCTGTGAGAACTGATAAAGAAAAACACCCCAAATAACTCTCCAAGCTACATGGACAGAAGAGGCATATTATTCTTTTCTTGAAGTTTTTCTTTTACAGAGGTTCATCTCATCTGCTGCAATTGCTCAGTGTCAGAATCTTTGACACAAACTATCCTTATGAGTCTATTGTCTGGTGTGATCATATATCATAGTGACATTTCTGTGTTTTCTGTCATCCTAGTATCTTCTTATTAGGGAGTAAGGATACTCAACTAATAATCTGATGCTGAGGGGAGTACAACAAACTAAATGCAACCACTGATTACAACAGTCTTTTGTTATAATCTATACACCTAAAACTCCGCAACCTCCTCCTAAATATTACGTTAATACTGTTTCTAAGTGGTATGCCATTTTGATTATGTTTGCAACACTTTCCTTATGGTACTACAACATCATCTTTACATCGTGTAGATATACGAGGGTTGTTTGTTGTGCTGCATATCTACCATGTTCTGCTGCATCTTGCAGTGATGTTTCAGAATGGACCAAAATAATCATGTAGGACCACATTCTTCAAGCCAGATTTTTACATTAAACAAGGAGTTATTGAAACACCATGAAGGTCGAGAATATATAATAAAAACATACCAATAAATCACTGGTCACAGTACTCCAACATTCTTAAATAGAATCACGTACATGCACATACGCACAAAGGCATACATGCACACACACATAATAGATACAGTTTCAGAACAGTATTTGGAACCTTTCAGAAGTTAATGTAATTTGCCATACATCTGCAAATACTCACCCAAAACAAACAGTGTTATAGGAATATCAGTGATACCAGCAGCATTGGTAGCAGTACATGTATAGACACCGGAATTCTCATTTCTAGCTCTTGTAATCCTTAAGCTCCATTGGTTATTTATAACATCAATGTTGTCTCGTCCACTGCTACCAATAATTGTTCCATCCATGGACCAAATGATGGATGGGGCTTCAAGATTTGAATAAAAACCATTAAGAAAAAATATGAAAAACTTATATTTCTAGTTTAAAATTAAGATATTATAAACATATATTTATTAGGCCAAAAAACTACTTAATGTATATATTAGGCAAATTTAAAGTCTGAGGAAAACAATAGAAGGCTAAAGTGTCATTTCTATAAAAGGATAATTAAATTGATAATATATTAATCTTGCAACAGGAAGAGTACAAATTCAATGTAAGGGGCATATTAATTAAACATATTTCACATACCAGGATCACCTTCAACAGGACAGTTCAATGCTATGCTTTCTCCTTCATTCACGGTTACCTCTGTAGCAGCCTCAGGAGCAACCGATGGAGAAACTGTTGGGTAAAAATTATAACATGTAACAGTATAGACTGCAATAAAATGAGAAACTTTTATAAAGAAGGGTATAATATTTGCAACGGCGGGAGCAGTAAAAAACATTCTACATCAGTATTCCATGCATAACATAAAAATAGCTACAGGAATATATCCTTGGTGATAGGAGAAAGAGAATACCATTCTCATATATAGGGAGCAAGCAATGGGCCTACCAAAGGTGATGGGGATGAGAAGGGCTGGCTAATGAAAGGGATAAGTATGAGGAGGGTAGGATGAAGCTTTGGAGCAATGCCAATTTTGACCGGTACTAGTGAACTTGCTGGTTTCAACACATATGGTGTCATGTTGAGAAGAAGGTAAAACAAAGCAAAAAACTAGAGACCAGAATATATCATATCATGTTCAAAGACTTTGCAACTATTACATCAATCAAATTATGTGATGAAAATAAGTAAAGCAAGAATTCATGGACTTTTTTAAGGATGCTCCAAAATAATATGACTGAAAATAGATGGCATTTTCTCGGCATCTTGTGTCTATTGCTAAACATATTGAAAGACCCTCTGTAAAGCCTGAGAACAAGCACAAGGATTGAATATGCATAAGACTAATTCAAACAAAAAATATTACCCAGAACCTGCAGAGTGAAGCTAACAGAGTCTTGTCCAGCTGGATTTTTGGCTGAGCATGTTATGATGCCTTCATCTGATTTATCAACTTCTATTATTTGTAACTTTTCACCTTCATCAAGTATCTGTAAATTATATATAAAGAGGTCAGATTCATTTTTCTCACACTGCCTTCCTCTGCCTTGGTTAGAGGGAGATTTAATTCCTTGTTTTCATTCCAAGTGCTTTAAGACACTACTTAAAAAGGATATTCTTGGTGATAGTAGAGGAAAACTTCCTACACCACAGTACCTCAATGTGTCATTAGTTGAGAGGACAGTATGATAGAAGGAGTAACTATAATTTGCTAACCTCAAAATGAGGATGTTCTGGGGTTATTAGCATAGAGCCTTTGTACCATGAAACAGAAGGAAGTGGACTTCCTGAGGCTTCGCATAGCATATTGACATTCTGTTTTTCAATAGCCGTAATCTGCTGCCGAAGGTTTGCTCGTTCTATTGTTGGAGGCACTGTAATGAAAGACTTAACCTGGTAGACCTTTCATGCTGTAGTGTGAATACTCAATTATATCTTAATATAACAAGATATGAAATATCATAGTGTTGAAAATAGAAATTTAAATCATACAGACTTTAAAAAGTATACAAACAAATCTCCATTAGAAGATTTCATAAATTAAAACTTACATGCTTAAAAATGTACCTAATTAGCTATTCAGTTCTTACAACATAAATGTGGACTATCCTTATTCTCATCTTATATTATAAGTTTTAACAATTTCAGTGTAAAAAAACTTACATTGCAAAGTACAAAAACAACATTAGTCTTTGAAAATACCTTGTACTGTTAGAGTGTAAGTTAATGTGTCATGGCCTGCTGTATTTATAGCTACACAGGTAAATGGTCCTCCATCACCCTCTCGAACACGAAGTAAATGAAGCTCCTCTCCCCCACGCCTCACCTGAGATAAAAGAAGAGGGTTAGTTTATTATTAGAGAAAAGTAAATTTTTTTGTTAAATATATTTCAAAATACATTACTCTCCTTGCAGCTTTTCCCACTATCACAGGACTGACGTTTTAATCACAACACCATAAAGAGACTCATTGCTCGGTGGTTAGTTAAGGACCACTTCTTCATAGCGATTTGAATAGTATCAAATTCTCTCCTTTCTCGTTGTGAGTAAGGTGATTACTTTCTCGTGATCAGAATAGAGGGATCTCTTGAAGGCCATCTGTTAACAACAGCCTTCCCCTGATGCATAATCACTGTAAAAATGATGAGATCCTAATAGCCTGCAGAGCTTCACGTCTAAAGCAGTAAGGTACCAGTAGTTAAAATCAAAGCTCAAGTTTTTTTTCTTATTGCTTGATGACCTTATTGAAGCTCGGTCACAGGCACTACCTCATGTTTTAAATCCACTTGGCGTGTATTACCTAAAATTTCAATCTAGGGTGTACAGGAAAAATGTAATAGCACCAAAGAATATATCTGAGAGACAATAACAATAAATTTCAAAGCTTCCTCAGTATGTTAAATCAACTGAAAGGCATTTAATTAGTGTTCATCAAGTTATGCAATATACAAGCATCAAATAATGTTAGAAAAAAAGATTGGTAACTTACCTGGAGATTAGGATCACTATAACGCATAACAGGGCGTCCATGCCGTGTCCAAGATATAACTGCCTTTAGGGAACTCTCAGCCTCACAATTCAAGACTAGAGGCTGGTTTACAATAACGTCAATGTTTGTGTCTAGTTGTGATATTATTCTTGGGGGACCTAGAAAATAAAAATGAATTATAAGATTTCTGAAGTAATTTATTCTTGTTGTCAATATGTTATTGTATCAAATAGGTATTCCAACTTCTCAATTTGTGTTTCTAGTCTTGTTATTTATGTTTTCTCTGAGTATGAGCTGTAAAGAATTTTATTTTCACATGTTCGTCTCTATCTTGAAAGCTCTACTTCTTGCAAATCATACTCACTATGGATGATAACAACGAAGTCCCTGGAGGCAGAACCTGAGGCTGAAGTAGCAGTGCATGTATATCTTCCTGAGTCTTCTGTTTGTGCCTCATTCAATCTTAAGATTTGGTCGTCCTCCAAGAGCACTATTCGACCATTAGTTTTCACATCCTTCAGATGGAAATGTATTTTAAGTAAAACATCCAAGCTGAGTAATACAGGCCCAAAGAGGCCTGAAAATGAGGTATTTTTGGAATTTTCTACAGGATGACAGGAAATGAGTAAAGAGCAATTCTCAGAATTATTCTTCACGTAATTCAGCCTAAAATAACTTCATGATAGATGTATAATATCCAGACATGGTAAGATATTATAGGTTGTGTCCATTATATATACTGGCCAACTCTACCTAGTGAAGATGTGGTGGAGAAACAGCAACCTAAGTAACCATATGCAGACTGCAGATTATGGAGAGAAAATGGGAAGGCTTACTGGAGGATATTGCTGAATTTCAAAAGATGCTAGCCAAGAGATTAATCATTTAACTGGAGCTGAGAGTAGGGTGGTCTATCATGTATTATGTTGCAGGTTTCTTCTTAAAAATAGCTGTTTTTTGCTTTCATTATTCATGTGCAGAATAAAGTTTTCCATAGAATCAGAAAACAACAAGGATATAAGCAAACCAATAAGTTCTACCTCCTCCAGCATCAAGAAGTCACTGGGTGCTACAAGAATCCACAAATGAATTAATTTATTGAACAACTAAGATCTTCTGGCTATTTATTACAAGTACCCACAAGCAAGCCCAGAGGAATGAGCAATGCAGTGGTCAACAGACATACTAGGGAACGCGATATTAAATCAAAGCTAAAACGATGATGTATGTGAAGCTCAAGGCCCTCATATACCAATGGCCATTCTCAGGAGATCTCCAAATAGGATCTCACCTCAAAATGAAAGGGGAAACTAAAGAAATGGAGGATTAGGATATGCTGTCAATTGTTGATTAATACCAAGTCCCAGCCTCATAGGAGGAGCACATTGCCATAGACAAATTATAAATTACCAGACTATTTAGGTGGACGACGTCAGAATTAGCATATACAATACATATGCATAGAACAACAGTCAACAATCCCAAAAACCTCTTTACCAAAGACGAAGTTGCAGGAAATGAAGATAGCCAAAGAGGTCTGGATAATGAAGGAAACCATATCAGAGCTATATGTGAAACACAAAACAAGGGACAATGAAGGCAAGAAAATATGTATCTCAACAACATAAAACACCAAGCTACTCTTAAGGCGGGAGAATACAAGTCCAATACCAATTTGGAATATTAGTAACCAACACAACACTTAAAATATTGTAGGAACCCAACCCTTTAACCCATGGGAAGGAACCCAAGGAGACCTATATTAAGCTACCTATAGCAGAAATGAAAACTAAGATTCTCATGCATAACCTCGTGAAAGAACCACCAGTTCATGCAAAAAAGCATATATCTAAGATAAAACAAACACCTCATCAGTCCAAGGTCTGTCTCTGCAATGAGGGTCCCAAAGGAGTGAAAAACATTATTTATCCATAGTATATATATATATATATATATATATATATATATATATATATATATATATATATATATATATATATATATATATATATATATATATATATAACCCAGGCTAAGAAACAAGAGATAAAAAAACTAACCCAGAAAATTAATTAATAAAAGAAACCACCAACATGAAAAGGTTATTCCCTGCAGCAAAATATCTTTTTAGAATGGTGTAAAGAAGAAAGGAATCATCCCAACAAGAAAAGACAGTAAGACGCAAGGTGAACCACTGCATATATAGTACAAAATGATAAATGGGAATGAGAGGCTATTAGCATTGGCAAGTCAGGCAAGGCTGTCTGCAAGCTGGTGTAAAGTGAACAAACACTCAAAAGCAAACGTCAGAAAAGGGAGATAGAGGGGCATACACTTAAACGTCCAGAAAAGAACCTGTAGGGATAAACCCAATAATATGAAATGAAAAAAAAGTAACAGAAAGATTGCTATCATCAGGAAAAAAAATATGAACTCTAAACAGAGCCTTGCAAATCTAAGTGAAAAGCTCCTACAAAACCATGACAGCAAGCAAACCAAGTCATACACAATATGTAAAGGGGGCACAACAAAAGCCATGCATATGCAGCATGGTAGTAAGAGAACAGCCAACCTCAAGACCATCAGAACAGAGCAAAGAGGATAATAGCCAGAACCTATCGGATGGAAAGCTCATCGAGTCACGGGCAAAAGCCTTTATAACAATAAGAGCAGTGGCAGAGGTTAAATGCTGATGCTTTGCTTTCAAACTGCAAAAATCCTGCCTCATTGAAGCCATGGTGTCAATTCTCCTCACCTTAAGAAAAGAAATGGCTGATTATAAAGGAAATGGAATTGCATCTATTTGTTAACATTTTCCAAAAAAACCTACTCACAAGCTGTATAAGACATTATTAGGCTGTTACTTTCCACTTTCATAGGTACTGTAGAATAGAAGCATATTTACAAAGAAATTGAAGGAGGAGCAATAAAATTTTGGCAGTTACACGGAATGAAGATTAAAACCTCAAAATATAAAAACATAGAAATACGAGTGTAACTTATACAAAAGTTATCTTTGAAAGCTACATTTCTGAAAAATAAATAACTCAAGACAATCAGCAATTGCAAAAAGATGAAGTAAAAATACTGTAAAATTATTTTGCTCCGAGAAGCAGTGGTAAGTAAGAGAGAATATGATCAATAAAATTACTTAAGTACTGTTTTTACCTTTGTTCATAAGAGAGCCAATGCCTCACATGAATTTCTTCTCTTGATTTAGGCTAGACAATAATTTTGCCAGAAAACAAAGTTACCATGTAACAGTCCAGATAATGAGCCCTTAGAAGCCGATAACTGTTTATACTAACACCTCTCAGGGTGAGGATCACAGCAAAATGACATGTGCTTGCAATGATTGCTGGTAAAGCATGAAAAAAGTTGAACACAGACAGTGAATAAATTCAAATGTATATTATATAAAGCGGTGCTGTTTCTTGAGCATAATGTAAAATAATCAATAGGGAGTAGGAGTATCATATGCAAATATAAAGTAATTACACAGATGTTAGAAAAATACATACCTCTTCATCTTTTGTCCATGTAAGGGCTGGAGTTGGGGTTCCAAGGGTATAGCATTCAAGGTCCACATCACCTCCAACAATGCCCATTGTCTCCCCACCCACTCCCCCACCTATAGTATTCTCAACCATATCTTCAATTATAACAGGAGGCACTGAAACAAATTAAAACAGACAGTTTTGAATTCTAACCTTTTCAAATGCAACTATGGTATTATATACTATAAGTACTTCTTTCTGAACCAAAGCCGATAACTTGTTTTCAGTCTAAACAATACCAACCTAATACCTATCATATAATTTCTCAAGCCTTATTGTTCCAATAACTTAGTTATTGCAATGTAACCTGCCATTTAAATTCTGGTCCAAAGCAGACACTGATTTCCTTCAGAAAACACAGGTTTACTTTAATGCAACCAACATTGCTTATGCAGTGCACTGGTAAATGTCTACAATCCTTTCATCTTTTGGCAGATTTTGTAATCCCTAATATAAAGAAAATTAACTCTCGCAAATAAAATATCATTGCAGAAGGAAATTATTTTTTTACAAGAAAGGTGACTTGTCAGAGCTGCTCTTAGCTATGCAATAAGAAGAGCATACATGTAAAATACTGTATTATTTAGAAAATTCTATTAACTCTCTCTCTCTCTCTCTCTCTCTCTCTCTCTCTCTCTCTCTCTCTCTCTCTCTCTCTCTCCTCTCTCTCTCTCTCTCTCTCTCCCTTACCCATGACTTTTAATTCATATGTAAGCATAGCTTCACCGGCTGAGTTTGAGGTTACGCAAGTATAGTTGTCTGTATGATGTGGAAGAACCCTCAAGAACCTAAGCTGTTCACCTCCTGATGTGATATGAATGAAGGGGTCCTTATTCACATCCAAAGGCTTATTTTCCTAGAGGGAGGAAGGAGAGATACATATAAATGAATGAAAATGAGAGAGAGAGAGAGAGAGAGAGAGAGAGAGAGAGAGAGAGAGGAGAGAGAGAGAGAGAGAGAGAGAGAGAGAGAGAGAGAGAGAGAGAGAGAGAATTAGATCCTACAATTAAAGAAGAGGATATAAAAAAAAAATCAAAAGCATTTTGAGAAGAAGAGGAACCATCGAGATTGACGGTGAGAAATCAAAGAAAGACTGAAATATATGTACTACAAAAGGCAAGGATATATATACAGTATATCATATTTCAAGCCTAAGCACTTAAGACTTCACATGCCACAGAATGGTTACAAAAGATCAATATTTATATGCATAAAAGAAAACTAAAATAATTGCACTTTAGAGAAATATTCTTTAACTCAGAAGAATATCGCCAAAATAAACTAGGCTTTTACAATTACTTTCTTCTCTAGTAAAATCCAGCAGAGATATTAGAGACAAATATGCAAGCGCAATAAACAATGAAAAAAAACCCAGAAATATCTATAATTCATGGCCTGAGAGATTTCGTTTCCAAACCTTGAACCAAATGATGGTGGCTTGTGGTCTAGCATCAACTACACAAACCAAGGAGATAGAGGTCCCCTGCACTGCTTCTAAGTTAGTTCCCATTTCTGGTTCTGCTATGAATGGTGGCACTGCAAAATAATATATACACTAAGAAAATATATATATATATATATATATATATATATATATATATATATATATATATATATATATATATATATATATATATATATATATATATATACAGTGTTCCCCCCCTTATCGCGGTAGTTCAGTTCTGGGACCCGGCGCGAGACAGGAAAACCGCGAAGTAGGATCAGCCTTAAATTTTTTTTTATTTATTTATTTATTTTTTTTTTTAAAGATGATTATGACACCAGGACAGGCCAAAAATGATAAAATAAAACGTCCTTTATCAGGCTGTAAAGAGAAACAGAGATGGAGAGTGTAATGACCTGTCAGATGTGAAGGGATTATAAAAAGATGTGTAATGAATGTCCAGCTCTCTGCTGGGTTTACTATACCTCTGCATTACTTTCATGATGTCTATTCTAAAAATTCTCCTCAGATCTTATTCCTTAGATCTTATTGTTATTATTATTATTATTATTGGCAACAATAATTTTCCTTTGATGATGATTGGGGAGATTATTATTATTATTATTATTATTATTATTATTATTATTATTATTATTATTATTATTATTATTATTATTATTATTACGAATTCGTAATTAAACCATTATTTTTACTATAAATAATGTAGTTTTGATTGAATGAACAAGAGTTACTTAAAGATTCTCTCTCTCTCTCTCTCTCTCTCTCTCTCTATTCTGCCCAACCCCCCACACTCTCTTTGTCCCAGCCAACTAGGGAGGGGCACTTTACACAGTTATTAAAAGTAAATAAACCAACAGATGTACAAACAATGATGAGCCCTTAATAATAATGATAATGATGATGATGATAATAATCTCCACAATCATCATCAAAGGAAAATTATTGTTGCCAATGATGATGATAATAATAATAATAATAATAATAAAAATAATAATAATATTAATAAGAATAATAAAAATAATAATAAGATCTAAGGAGAATTATTGGAATAGACATCATGAAAGTTATGCAGAGGTATATTAAAACCCAGCAGAGAGCTGGATATTCATTACACATCTTTTATAATCCGTTCACATCTGACAGGTCATTACACTCTCCATCTCTGTGTCTCTTTACAACCTGATAAAGTCTGTTTTATTTTATCATTTTTTGGCCCATCCTGGTGTCACAATAATAATAATTATTTTTTATTTTTTTTGCCAAAAAAAAAAGCGATACAGTGAGAACGCAAACCAAGAAACGTGAATAACCGGGGGAACACTGTATATATATATATATATATATATATATATATATATATATATATATATATATATATATATATATATATATATATATATATATATATATATATGTATGTGTGTGTGTGTGTGTGTGTGTGTGTGTGTGTGTGTGTGTGTGTGTGTGTGTGTGTGTGTGTGTGTGTGTGTGTGTGTGGTGGAAGCCCATCAGTGAAACATCACGTAGAAAATAAATCTGTATTTAGGTCCTAAGTGGACCCGTTCTCAAGCAGTTAGGATCCGAAATATAGCGCTATTTTCTGTGTTGTGTCACTATTGGGCTTCCTTACCATTTAGTGCTGTATGTTAACAGTCTTTATTTATATATATATATATATATATATATATATATATATATATATATATATATATATATATATATATATATATATATATATATATATATATATATATATATATATATATATATATATATATATATATATATATATATATATATATATATAATATATATATATATATATATATATATATATATATATATATATATATATATATATATATATATATATATATATATATATATAAGCACAAGCTGTTAACATACAGTTTAATTTCAGTTACTACTAGGAAGTGGAAACAATATCCTAGCCACGTTGTTGTATCAGTGAAGCCTCAGAAGTTTAAGCAGGACACAAATAAATTTCCATTGAGCAGACTTTGAAGCTAAATTTTTAAAATAATAGCGATATACTATCAGTAGTGAAACAGCAAATTGTACAGAATTATTTCATATGATTTTTTCTTCTACAGTAATTCCTCTTTTTCCTTTTCCTACTGCAGAAATCTGATTTATAGTCTTTGACTTTTACCAACTGGGCTTGTTGCTAACATTTTAAAAATAATAATAATAATAATAATAATAATAATAATAATAATAATAATAATAATAATAATAATAATGATAATAAACAATACTATATACATCTCAGCACAATTTAATTACTTAAAAGGAAAAGGCCAGGTATAATCTAATTACCGACGCGCATACTTTTTCTTGAATATTGTGCATCTGTTTAATTCAACTATACAAAAGTATAAAGGTATATCAGCTAGATATTAACATACTGTACTATAAAAAGACAAAAAGTTATACTAAATTTAGAATAGAGCAAGTTATGCACGCATGAACTGCCCCAATGTCAATGACTCAAGGAGGCAACGTAGGCTAAACAAAAATTATTTCAACTTACAAAGAACTTGAACATCAAAGTTTTCCTCGGCTGATCCAGCAGCATTTGATGCAATGCAAGTGTAACGACCTTGATGTTCTCCATTGGCATCAAGTATGGTCAAAGACTCACCTTCATCTTGCACTTCCAATCCGGCAGCAATCAACTCACTTTCTGTGAGCACTTGCTCACCTGCAACTACCCAAGCAATCTGAGGTGCACAAAAAAAGTAAGATTAGACTTTGACTACAATAAGTATGCCATTCTGTGGGTAGTGTCAAGAAATAGAATAAGAAAATTCTAATCTACATATGCCAGCAAGCAAGTAAATGTACTATGCAGTGCTTTTCTTGGGAGTAATTGTTAGTAAATGTAAAACATGGACTAATTTTATCTTTAGGTTTGAAGGGTTGCTATTTTCTGTATCATACGTTTTCCCTAATGTATGTCCTCACCCCTTCCACACTCACCAGTGGGCAGTCACGTATCACAGCTGTCGCATAATAAAGTTGTGTTCCTTTCACGTTCGTATCACTCATCCACATTCACCAAGGTTTTATTGATTATTATTGATACATGAAAACTTAGTAAGCAAACAAAACAATTCATTTCTTTGCTTTTGTTGCAAATAAACCCATTCATTGTTAGAGTTCTCTTTCTCTCTCTCTTTATATATATATATATATATATATATATATATATATATATATATATATATATATATATATATATATATATATATATATATATATATATATATATATATATATATATCTATATCTATATCTATATCTATATCTATATATATATATATATATATATATATATATATATCTATATCTATATCTATATCTATATTATATCTATATCTATATCTATATCTCTCTCTCTCTCTCTCTCTCTCTCTCTCTCTCTCTCTCTCTATATCTATATATATATATATATATATATCTATATATATATATATATATATATATATATATATATATATATATATATATATATATATATATATATATATATATATATATATATATATATATATATATATATATATATATATATATATATATATATATATATATATATATATATATATATATATATATATACATTACCTGAGGCTTAGGAGTACCACTTGCTTTACAAGATATTGTAAGAACTTCTCCTTCCTGCAATTTAGCCTTTCGGGATGAAGGAATGGCTGTGATGGTGGGTGGCGAAAGGATGTCCAGAGTGTAGTTTGTAACAAGTTTACCAACTGCATTGGTTGCAATACATGAAACGTGCCCTTTGCTACTGGCCAAGACTCTGAGGAAATTATAATCTAGAGATGTTTAAACATAATGGTATATTCTGCATAAATGTTATGACTCGCTAATCAAAGCAATTTCTTATATATATATATATATATATATATATATATATATATATATATATATATATATATATATATATATATATATATATATATATATATATATATATATATATATATATATATTATTATTATTATTATTATTATTATTATTACACTATAGGTCATGAACGTATAAAAAGTATTGAATGCAACTCAATGAACTGAGTTCTTATTTTACACACAGTGTAATATCCCACACAAGCTAACACAGTGGCCACAACTATAACAAATAAACTAAGGCAGCATGACTGCATCCCATTACAACAACATTAACTTCTTTTTCAGCAAAAAAATATATATATTTAGGAAGGGAAAAGAATTTAGGCTCTTAAAGCCCAAACCCTTTATGTCAAATAGGATACACTTGTAGTTATCCAACCAGCTATGCATAGTATATAATACACGTTTTGCCATTAAATAGATCATATTCTGAACCAGCTAGCTGTTTCGTGGGCGAAGATAAAGTTTGCTGACTTCACACTTTACGTCTTGGGAACGGAACCCTTGCTAACTGTAGAACAACTTCATATTTACATAATATCCAATTATGAAAACTTTAGTTTTGAATAATATGAATGTATACCTATGCATTATGTAACTACAGTGAATACTTACTACCTTTGCACCTACGAAAGTGCTAGCCAGTGAAAAATTGCATCGATTAATACATACGATATGATTTCAGTAAAAGTTCATTGATAAAATTCCAAGTTTAAAAATATTGCGAAATTCTTACCGTAATATATGTAGATGCCTCCGTGCTGATGACATCCTCATGAACTGTTCGGAATCACCAGCAGTTCGGCCATCCACAACCCACTCAATGTCCGGATCTGGTGTTCCCTCTACTGGACACTCTAACGAGACAGCTCGGTTCATCAGCACTGATGAAAAACAAATTGGATATATTCATCATAAGCCACCGTAAATAGAGAAAAAAATAAAAATTGATGACAATTCAAGACACAGAGAACTAATAAGTATTAACATACCATCATTCATCATATCAGACTTTACCAGCTTAATCTGTATTCATACATTAAAAGTAGCCATGCAAGATGCATTTAGTAATACTTGCCAACCCAGTTTATCCCTAAATAAATTAAAGATTGAAATAACTTCTTATTAGTATCGCTATGTACAAAAAATGCAATGCTGAGCAATAATCAACCAACCTGTGTATTCTGATTTTGGCAGGTGAGCAAGGGTAGGTGGGGCCAAAATAGATACTTCAAAATCAAATTCAGCCGTACCAGCAGGATTGCTGGAAATACAGGTATATCTACCGCCATCATCCCCTTCTACAGCAGATACACTCAGCAGTCTAATGGTAAAGTAAACTGTAATATATAAGTAATAGAAATTTGCACTGCAGCAATAATAATAATAATAATAATAATAATAATAATAATAATAATAATAATAATAATAATAATAATAATAATAATAATAATAATAATTTTAATTGATTAGAAACTGGAAAACGTAATGACGAATAATCCACTGATGCATTTTGCACCACTCTTTATTTATCATCTGAATCACCACTAGACCCCATTTTCATCTGGAATGACAAAGAATAAGCCATATTTAAATTACCAAATTGAGACATACATACAGAGTATCAAATTAAAATAATAAAGCAACTAATCAGTAACATAAAATAAACATTATATAATGTAAGAACCTTTACTTTAAACTACATACTCTGACTCTGCTCTTTCGCTAGTCTTACACCTGCCTAAATATCCTTAACAATAGCTTTTCATTCTCTTTAGAACACTTCCCCTACCTCATACATTTGCAGGACTGTCAATTTGATCCCTATCCACCCTATCATAAACTTTTCCAGAATCACAAGAAATATTAACAGAATTATTCTCCTCATATGGTGATGTCATGCCTGGGAAGAGGAGGAATACATTACATTAGCACAGGGATATAAAGAGAAAAGAGATATGTGATCAGAGTTCTAACGAAGAAAAAAGGTAAATATTCAGTTGGTATGTCAAAAATTGCTACCAAATTACAGACGAATGCCAGAGAAATTGCGTATTGTCTTTGTAAGCTATTTAATGTTGTTTTCAGGAACATGAAGTACCAATGGACTGGTACAAAGGCAAATGACACAAGATCATTTGTTCTAAGTATAGGGGGCTCATCCCATTAAATATTCCAGGAAAGGTTTGTGAATGAGTCTGAGTTGAAAGGATGACTGGCTATACAGAGGCTTAAACCGGATAATGAACAATGTGGGTTCAGAGAAAGTCAAGGCTACAAGGCTACATTGAGCAATACTCTCATTCATGGATAAGTAGGAGATTTTTGATGAGGAGGCAAAATTCTGTTATACATTCCTCCTCTTCAGAGGCAAGACCTCCAACAATCCATCTTTCTCAACTTCTGACAAATTCTCATTATCTGTAGCAAGCCTCAAGATACTCTCAACCTCTTCCTCACCTGGCTTGGACCAGTATTAAGCAGCTCATCAGGACTTTTCACAATATCCCCTCCCTCTAATCATATCTCTCTTACTCTATCAAATCCTTTAGAAATAACCTCTGACTTTTCTGATATTTTTCAAAATTGTTCGACTCACTTAAAAAGTTTCTTAGACATCTCTAAAGCTGAAATGAATCTACAATTATTTTAATATGTGTAATAATGACCCCAGTGAATTAAAGAAAATATTGAAACATTAATACCTTGATAACAATTCAAATAGTTTTCACTTACTTTTCAGATTCTTCGATAGTAACCCTATCAGTCTCATTGGTTATAACCTGGCCGTCTTTTAGCCATAAGATTGAAGGAGACGGAATTGCATGGACGTTGCAGTACAAATGGAGTTCCTCGCCAGCCACTCCGACCACTTCACTGTCAAACTCTGTGTCCTGAATTGAACACAGAAAAATAATATACCTGGCCGACAGGTCTGTTGCTATATAGAATTACCAACAGAATAAAGCTAAGCAATCAGTCAATGAAAGGAAGTCTCTCTCTCATATGTATATATATATATATATATATATATATATATATATATATATATATATATATATATATATATATATATATATATATATATATATATATATATATATATATATCTATATATATATAATGTTCCGGTCTTACGTCACGGACTCCCTTTTTTTTTTACCAAGGGGTAGGACGGTTCCTTCTTGCGAAGGACTTGTTTTGGCAGATGTAATCGTTACCCTGAGTGCATGCCCTTGCTAACCTCAGACCGTGACGGGGTGCGAACCATCGACCTGACGCCTCACAGTCGCGGACGCTACTGCTTGAGCCACGGTGACTACTTATATATATATATATATATATATATATATATATATATATATATATATATATATATATATATATATATATATATATATATAAATGTTCCGGTCTTACGTCACGGACTCCCTTTTTTTACCAAGGGGTAGGACGGTTGCCTTCTTGCGAAGGACTTATTTTGGCAGATGTAATCGTTATCCTAACCTCAGACCATGGCGGGGTGCAAACTATCGACCTGACGCCTCACAGTCACGGACGCTACTGCTTGAGCCACGGTGACTACTATATATATATATATATATATATATATATATATATATATATATATATATATATATATATATATATATATATATATATATATATATATATATATATATATATATCACGAAAATATGAACACATGACACAGATGAATAGAAGTCAGCTACGAAAAAAAAAATGAAATGATGGAGTACTGATATCTTTCAAACTGTATTTTAGTCCATCTGAAGAAGGACTAAAATACCGTCTAAAAGAGTAAAGAAAATTGAGACATAGTTTTCTTTAAACCAACTTACATCATTCCAGGCAGGTAGTGTCAAAACTGTCAACAGCGTAGTAAGTGCTGAGGTTCCAGCAGCATTGGTGGCCAAGCAGGTGTAGTTTCCAGTATGGATAGGTTGTGCACGTGCAATACTCACTTGTCTCCCTCTGTTATCCAAACTTACTCCTAAAGCTATGCCAGATAACCTGCTGTCATCCTAGAATGACAAACATAAAAGAAGAAATCTTTCCTATATTTGCAACTCCTAATTAATAACAATAAGATGTCTAAGTCCTAAAATGAAAAAAGAAATAATATCACAGCAGTGATGTAAAAACTAAAAATGTTTTATCATATTCTTACTTTTAAAAATTATATACTTGTGAAGTCATCATCATCATTAAGTGCCACGCCCAATCTGAGCTTTTTTTTTATATTTTTATTATATTCTTACTTTTAAAAATTATATACTTGTGAAGTCATCATCATCATTAGGTGCCACGCCCAATGTGAGCATTTCTTTTGCTTGCCTATGTTTCCCATACTTACTGTAAATCCAACTGCTCCTTCCTAATCACATGTTCAATAAATCTATGTTGTCTCTTCCATAATATCAAACATTATTTCCCTTTTTTGTACTTGATCTACTCATAACATTCTCATTAGATATTCATTTCGTACACATATTTCTTTGCATCCTCCTCAAAAACTACATCTCCACTGCTTCAATCTGTTTTCTCATTATATCAGATACTGTGAAACATTCCGATTCATGAGGCATAATTGATTAAATGTAACATTTCAGTAATCTAAATTATATTCCACACCTTGTGTTGGTCAGTATCTTCTCCATATATGTAAAAATATTTCTGGCATCCCTATTCTTCTTTTTGATGACCATGTCGCATCTGAAATTTTATATCAACCAGCTTCCTAGGCAGAGGAGGCTCTGTGCTTGCTGTATGTCTTCTCCATTTATTTTCAGCCATTAACAGGATTTTTTTTTGAGGAAACCACCATAAATTCTGTCTTTAAGCATTCTTTCAATTTCTTCAACAACTATATTGATTAACATTTGTAAATTCCTTCGTATGTGCAATCATCGCAGTGTTATATGCATATATGATATGATTTATGACTTCCCTGCGGACTTTAATTTTTCCACACAACTAAATTACTCACTGCAGTTTTTGAAAACATCTACCATTAAAACCCAGAAATCATGAAGTGCAATGGTGCATTAAAAGAATACTGTGGAGTATTTTTATAATAAATATATAGGACCTGGAGGGATGGATTTTTCAAGTGATGCTATGCAGGACTGCTAAAAAAATTATATACTCTCATCTACATACAATACACTAATACACTGTACACATTATCTCAGACAGTATGGAATATGACGTGAAGGGCACATTTAGATACGAAGCACAGCCTATGACAAACATACACCAGTTAGCGGAATATAATGTTTTTAATCAGCCCAAGAAAGATGATCTTATTTATACCTCTAATATAAATTTGTTAACTCCACACATCCGAGCATTACCCCATAAAAGAGGCCTGGCCAGTATATATGTAGCAAATCTAACTTGGTTTAAAAGTAAATGAACATATTAATGTTTACCTTTAACCATGTAATTACTGGGGGTGGGTCAGCAGTTATAAAGCAAGAAAGAGTAACAGCTCGATTTGCAACAACTGTTTTTTCCATCACTGGTGTGTCCAAGTTAAGAAGAGTTGGAGGCACTGAAAAGTAAAATATAAGCAGTAAAGGCGGAGTAAAAAAAAAAACTTTAATAAATCATATTCAAAGATAATGATGCCAATAACCACAAATGAATTCCAGAAAACGAAGTATTCAGAGAAAGGGGTGTCAGTACTGAGATAGCTTATATTCCACATTAATACAAGCACACACTCACACATAAACGAAAGTAAAGACAATAACTACTAACCCATAACTCGTATTGTAAAATCTTGTTCAGTAGTTCCAGCTTCATTAGTGGCAAGACAGGTATATCGGCCATCATCATCCTTTGTAGCATTTCTAATAACCAGTCGCCGTGGATCCCTGTGATATGGAAAGAAAATGCTTTTTTTTTTTTCCAAAAGTGTTAAATGTGTGCAAAACTAAGTGCAGCTTTTTCTACTTATTTGAAAATAACACATGTTAAAAGTTCTCCTTCAGTAACTACAAATAGAATTTTTCAAAATATTAGCTTTTTGTAAAAAAAGAAAAAAAAATATAAACTATGAAATGTGAAGGGGTATCTTTGCTAGGTAGTACAGTAAAACTAAGAAAGTTTAATTTTACATTTATGCTACTTATACTGATTATTAGTATGATATCAGGATTATATGCTCTGTAAACCTTATAAAGTTCGTTACTTCTGAGAGAGGTTCTTAATTGGACGTTGTGTTGCATAACTGTTAGTTTTGATATTATATTATTCTTCTTGAAGATTAGAAGGGATGTGCATTCAGGATTTTTTGCTTAAAAGTGATAATGATTTACCGTGATGTCTTTGTGAGATAGAAAGGAAATGGTGGCTATACAGGTAATGAATTCTGATACCGAAAAGGTCAATTTTGTTCTATTCTAAATAAAAATGTTCTTGGTGTGGCCAGTACTTTGAGTTTGTATAGATGTATCTCAGTTTGTTAGAGCTAAGCAGAAGACCACTTATTGTATCTTCCATGTCAAGGGGGTAGGAGTTTATCATTATTTCTAATGACTTTTACACTCAATGCTTGGCTGCTTGATTGTTTTTCTATATTTAGTTCAGTTGTCATGTTTCTATTTTCTTGCTCTATCAAAGATGCATCAATGATAGTATTCTTGGGAATTGCCCTCTTAGGAGACTGTGGGGGTCTTTTCCTGCTTTCTCGAAGTTCCTGTATGTCTTCCATATCAGCAGGTCCTTCAGTTGTTGTTGCAGTTGGGTAAGTAGCAGAGTTAGTTGATGGAGTTACAAGATATATTAAGGTGACTGGTTTTATCTTTGGACGAGGGTCTTCAGGCTCATTTTTCGGTATATTTAATTAACACTTGAAATGTACCAGGATGAGTGTTCATTATTTGGCCTAATATCATGACACTAATTGGGATTGTGGTCATCTCATCTGGTTTCTTGGGATACTCGACTAAATCATTTAGCATAATATAAGATTTGGTATGAGTTGTCCCTGCTGTTTCAGGGTAGGATGATGTAGATTCCCTTTTGGCCTTTCGTATTTCAGCCAAATTCTCCTTTTTTATTTTCTTCTTCAGGGGGTATACAGCAGCTAGTGTGGAGGGTTCCAGTGAACGATTAATGCTTTCCTAGGTCTTTGTCTTATATTTGTTTTCGTTCCATCTGTGACCAACTTCAGAGCATTCTGAACAAATATCAATATCACGAGAGCAGTCCCTAGTGGCATGCTCTAAGCTGTAGCATTTAAAGCAAATGTTAATGTTTATGAAGATATCGTCTTCAACATCTCTGGGGTTGAGTTTAGTGTAAAATAAGATAATTACCTGATCTTTAAGCTTCTTTGTCATGCTTATAGTCTGAAGAGGTATAAGATGTGCTTCCAGCACATGGTAAGTATATTTCTAAAACATCACTTCAAACAATGTTACAGACATTAATACATATACCTGGTATAACTTACAAGGCCGTAAATGTATACTGGAGAATGGTAGCATCTTTCATCCACAATATTGAAGGTGCTGGTGATGCCTGCACTGGACAGAAGAGCTCTGTGTCTTCACCAGCCACAACATGGACCATATTCTCAACAGGTTCTGTTAGTCTAGGTGGTACTGGAAAAGTAGGGTGGCTCTGCTTATAATTATAAAAAAAATACTGGAATTTTTCGTTAAAATTGGCAGTAAAGGCTCCATGCAATTTGAAACTTATTTACTTTTCATATATTATCAATTTAGATAGATCATAATGAGTACTAATCTCTCAGACCACTCCAATAGGAAGATCGCCTAAATAATATTTCACGAGAGAACCTGGACCTAAAGAGCAATACTGAACTTACCCATCCACTATATATATATATATATATATATATATATATATATATATATATATATATATATATATATATATATATATATATATATATATATATATATATATATATATATATATATATAGTATATGATTCCTATTGGAGACAAAACCCAAATGAAAGCTGATCAAAAGGGATATAATTTTATATATATATATATATATATATATATATATATATATATATATATATATATATATATATATATATATATATATATATATATATATATATATATTCACTCAACCCTCGATTTAACAGACCTCAATTCAACGGAAATCAGGCTTAATAGACAAAATTTGAATCAGTAGATTAGTATTTCTCAGTTGTGGCCAGTGGTCAAAAGCCACTGCTATAAGAGAGAGAGAGAGAGAGAGAGAGAGAGAGAGAGAGAGAGAGAGAGAGAGAGAGAGAGAGAGAGAGAGAGAGAGAGAGAGAGAGAGAGAGAGAGAGAGAGAGAGAGAGATTATTTTATTT
>JAXCGZ010001927.1:185000-203295 GCA_037179515.1 Halocaridina rubra | reverse complement strand
TGAATGTCTTCTTTTCCATTTATAGTTCTACCTATTTTAGTGTCGTCTGCGAATTTACTTAGGTTACTACTGATATCCGAATCCAGATCATTTAGATATACGATGAATAATAGAGGACCCAGTACCGAGCCTTGTGGTACCCCGCTTGTAACCGAGCCCCACTCTGATTTCTCTCCATTTATGCAAACCCTCTGTTTTCTGTCTTTTAACCATTGTTTGATCCATCTGAGCACAGCTCCTCCTATACCATGAGCTTCCAGCTTTTTAACTAATCTTTTGTGAGGAACTCTATCAAAAGCTTTGCTAAAATCTAGATATATTGTATCATATTCTTTGCCACAATCTACTGCCTCGTAAACTTCTGAATAAAAAGACAGTAAGTTTGTAAGGCACGAAAAACCCTTAAGAAACCCGTGTTGTGAAAGTTTTATCAGTCTGTGTAATTCTAGATGTGCCCTTATTTTATTTGCAATTATGGATTCTAGAATCTTACCCACTGTTGACGTTAAACTTACCGGCCTATAATTATTCTTTTTAACACGTTCTCCTTTTTTAAATATTGGTACCACATCTGCCAATTTCCACTCCATGGGTACCGATCCTAATTTTATTGAATTATTAAATAATGCAGTTAGAGGACAACTAAGCTCTTCCTTGCACTCCTTTAATATTCTAGCATATATTCCATCAGGTCCCGGAGATTTATGAGCCTTTAATTTATCTATTTCTTTTATTACCTCCTCTCTCGTAATATTTATTGTACTAAGTATATTATCGGGACTGTCTCTGTAAATGGATTCTACTTCCGGAATATTTTCCAAGTTTTCATTTGTAAATACAGATAAGAAATAATCATTTAAACATGTACACATCACTTTATCGTCATCTGTGATATGGCCATTGGCTACTTCAATTGGTCCGACTTTTTCCTTAAATTTTGTTTGATAATGTTGATAAAACCCTTTAGGATTTTCTTTAGCTTCTCCTGCTATTCTAACTTCGTATTTTCTTTTCGACTCTCTAACTATCTTTTTAACTTCCCTGTTTAACTGTATATATTGCTGCCTAACCTGCTCTTCACCTCTTTTTAGTTTCCTGTATATTCCTCTTTTAATACCTATAAGATTCTTTATTCTATTGTTCATCCATTTAGGGTCATTTTTTCTTGATCTGCAATGTTTCATGGGAATATAGTCTCTCTGACTATTCTTAAGAGTCATGACAAAATTGTTATATTCCTCATCCAAATTTATATTAACTGACGGGCTGCTGTTCTTTCCTGTGAGAGAATTTAATGTATTGATCTTATCTTGTGATAATCCTTGGCATGTGGTACCCAAATTTCGGGGTAATCCGCTACCTGCGACCTGACCTGCTGGATTAACTACCCACATCAGTACCCCAGAAATCCCTTCCCATACCTCATTAGATAATTTAGTTTTTAAGCCCTCAAAATCTCCTGCTCTAAAGTTTGGAACAATATTCTTATTTTCCTTTATAGTTTCCTTGAAAATTATGTTAAATCTAATGGAATCATGGTCACTGTTGCCCAATTTTTCACCAACTTCTAAATTTGTGACCATATTCTCTCTATTACTAAGAACTAAATCTAGTGTATTCACCCCCCGTGTTGCTTCATGTACATGCTGAGAAAGGAAATTGTCTTCTACTACTTCCAAAAACTCCTTAGAGCTACTATCACCTGTTATGGTTTCCCAGTTAATATGTCTAAAATTAAAATCGCCTACAATGCAAACTCTATTTGACCTGCTCACTTTAGAAATTTCATCGTATATAACTTGCGACTCTAAATTATCTAGATCAGGTGGTCTGTAGACTACTCCTACAACTAGACTTTCTATATTATTTTTAATTTCAACCCATAAGGTTTCTGAATTTAGATTTGTCTTAATTCCAGACTTAATGCAGCTTCTGAGGCTATCTTTAATATACATAATTACCCCTCCCCCTCTTTTATCTGCACTACGATCAGTATTATAAAGTTTATATCCAGTAATTATGTACTCAGCTTTAAGATGTTTGCTTTCTAATTTAATCCAACTTTCACTAATGCATATTATATCCGGTCTCTCACTACATACTATGGCTCTCAGTTCTTCTATCTTGTTACCTAAACTACGGCTATTTGTATAATATACTTTTAAACTTTCTCTAGCTTCACCCTTCTTGTGGCTATTCTTTTTGTTAATATTTGTTCTATGTAACAAATGGTTCTTATCCTTAGACTCCCAGTTATTTGACCCACTATTTACTGAACCCTTACTGACTAATTTCTCTGCACAAGTATTAATCATTTCATTATTTGTGTCTAACAAAACCCCCCTACCTCTCTGTCTATCATACCAGCCAATACCGAGACACCTGAATTAGAAAGATGCACTCCATCCCTTGCATACATATGCTTACGACTAGTGAAGTGATCCCACCCGTCTATAAAACCTATATTATTCTCCCGACAGAAGACTTTCATCCTAGCATTTACTCCTATTGCTCGAGACCACCACTCTGAACTTTGGCTAAGCCTAGGGAGAATACCACACATCACAGGAACTGCACCCCTTTTCCTAATCTTATCCAGGGCTTGACTATACAACCTAATCAGCTCTTCACTTCTACCATCCTGCACGTCATTTCCCCCAGCTATCAAACAAACAACATCTTTTTTCTCAATCCAGCTATTTATTGACTCACCCACCTTCTTCATACCTGCTCCAGGGAAAAAATATTTTCCTCTAACTCTATGCCTGAGTTTCCTGTCTACATATCTGCATAGTGAATCCCCTACAATTACCAAAGAACGAGACTTATCCGGAGGATGGGTTACTCCGACCTTGGGAGACTTACCTAGGCTCTTGACCTGAGAGCTTTTCCCACTTCCATTTTTACGATCGCTAGTACACCTATCTGACTCTATGGTTCCTGAAGAATTGTTGCCGCCACTGTCACATTCATCTCTAAGTGACCTAAATGAATTAGCAACCTGTAGCCTAAAAGTATCATTTTTCTTAAGTACCATTTTCGTTGAACCCTTATTCACAACTTTCCAGTCGTCTTCATTATTCAATCGACCCTTCCTGGTTAACTCCTCTACTTTACCTCTCAGATCCCTGTTCTCCTCAGCTAAGGATCTGACCTCCTGCCTGACTGCGGCCAACTCATTTCTTAAATTAAAAATGAGTTTGCTTGCGTCAGACGAGGACAAATCCCCAGCACAGCCACAAACAGCACCAACAACGACACCACCACCAACACCACTACCACTAACACCACCAGCACAAAGAACACCACCACTCTCCATTGTACTAAGTTTGGTCAAGATTAGAGCTACTGGAAGGATATATAGATAGATAGATAGATAGATAGAAAGATATATAGATAGATAAAGAGATAGCTACTTCTCTTTTTCGTAAAACATTGCATTTTACATAGTGAAAATAGTTTACTACAATTTAACACAAAATGCTGATAAGATATTCTTTAATAGATATATAGATAGACAGATAGATAGATAAGCATATTGTCAGTACCAATGGAACTTATATAAAACTCGGTTGATTTAATTAAACTGGGGTACTGAAATGGAATAAGTTATAGAGTTACTAGTGGAATAATTTTTATATTAATATGAATGCTAGAAAAACGGTAGAAGGCGTATACACATACATGCATATGTACGCACGCTCAAGTCTTGGCCTGGTAACACAAAGGCTACATTCCTTCTATGTTGTCTTGCAATGGCGCCAACACCCTAATAAATATTGAATGGCATTAAACATATGTCCATAGACAATATAGAGACTTACGATTCTTCTACAAGCCTTGTCATAATCTTCCTTGTTCGTTGTGGAAGGCTTCAGGGAAGTCAAATGGTACATGATATATTAAGTATCAATATAAGTATGGTAGATAGATAGATAGATAGATAGTAGATAGGTAGATACATATATAAAGATAGACAGATAGGTAGATACATATATAAAGATAGATAGATAGATAGATAGATAGATAGATAGATAGATAGAGAGAGAGAGAGAGAGAGAGAGAGAGAGAGAGAGAGAGGAGAGAGAGAGAGAGAGAGAGAGAGAGGAGAGAGAGAGAGAGAGAGAGAGAGAGGTAAATGCTTACAAAGTAATACTAGTGGTAGTAAAAATGGGCTTGCAGATCGTATAAAAAATATACAAATAATATTAAGTACTGAATAGATAGATAGATAGATAGATAGATAGATAGATTGATAGATAGATAGGTTGACGAATAATATTTAAAATGTGATATGCAGTAATTAACGGAGTTTATATAGATCCTTAAGTAAATACCATACATGAAAAACGATATTGATCGATAACCAGATAGACGACTTACACTGAAAAGATAAGAGAATTATATCTTGACCCTGAAAACGGCTTTGGGATCAGTCTTAGAATAGGCAACTAAATGAAGCTCCTACGTTCAAAATTTATTGTCCGGTTAGGTTAGGTTAACTTTACAGTGCTCAATTCAATATAACCAAAGTTTAGACACATTAGTAATTATAAATTCCTTAATTCAGCTTCAGTTCCATATTAGGCACCTGTCTTCCGCCTCACTCTCAGATTAAGCACCCATAAACTACCTTCAGGTGCCTGTCATATTATTGATCCGGACTCGATTATAGATTAATATACATTTTATGTAAACTTCTAACTTAGATTTTTATGTTCTGAACGAACCCTGCAGAAGGGGGAAGAACACCGCCTCCATGTTCTCCTTTGTTTCTTAAATGCCGACTAAATGGGGCGGAGCGAGGGGACCGAGACAACAAGAGTCAAGGTATTGCATTGGTCGTTCTCCCCATAAAACTGAATAAGTATTCTGTATTATTTGACTGTTTTCTGAACACAGGTTGTTTTATGTGTTGTAAGACGCGAGAGATGTTGCAGAATTATTGTGTATTTGACATAGATTAATATTTATTCGACCTATGCATATCATAATAAAATATTGGTAAATGGAATTTTCTAGATAGTTCTTTTCTTTAAACACATAATAAAGATGTGACTAGAGCAAAAAGAAACTAGTAAAAATTATATAGCATAAGTCAATTGCTTCTTCCAGACTGTTGTCCTCTTTGATATATAAGTGTTGTTCTCTTCAAATTTACAATTAAATTGTACTTTAAACGAAAAGAAAGAGAAGGAAAAGGGTATAATATGTAATAAATTGTCTCTTTCAGACTATTGCCAACTTTAAATATGTAATACATTTGTTCTGAGAAGAAAACGAATAATGTAGAGAAAAAAAAAATGGTTTCGTTGTTTCGAAGTGTTTCGACCATAACGAAGCTGAACGAAACATTGGCTGCAACGCAGACGACGAGAGACACGAACTGCTGCGGTGGCATTTGTTGTTGGTGTTTATTAATATATTTAAATAAAAAGCTGTAGAATAATAACGATTTGAATATAGGTTATAGAAAATAGAGCGTGATTTAAATCTAGGGAATGTGAGTATTCATACTAACTTAGACATTTTGTTTATCTATTTGAGACTACAGTGTGACTGCTTACTAAGGTATAATAATCGTAGATATGATTTTCATCCGAATTTATTATTTTATGACTTTTTTTCTTATAACACACTAAATAAACCAGCGAAACACAACCCGATATTCTTTTGGAGTTTACTTTCACACATCTAGTTTTGAAAATATCATGAACATTATTTTTTTTTCAAGGTTTTGTAGTATCATTTCACACCCCAACTCTGAACAAATATCTTGATTTTTTTATTATAACATATTTTGTTCAAGGTTAATTCACTCCCTAATCGAGTTGATTATATATATATATATATATATATATATATATATATATATATATATATATATATATATATATATATATATATATATATATATATATATATATATATATTTGTTTTTAGATATTTTTGCAGTGTTCTGTATATTATTGCAGCCATTTGGGGTGTGCAAATCAACGTTTACCAGAAATCCATAATGGTGAAACAACCACCAAAATTAATATATATATGTACCTTATCCAAACCTATACTCATGCACACAAAAAGTATGTGTTTTATTTTATTTTATTTTTTTCTATTTAGCATAACATGATATTTATCGTTTGTTACATAGTCATTGCCTGTCATTATAACAGATAGTATTTTGACTTTGTGAGGAATTATTTAGATGTATTATTAGTATTGACGGTTTTTGTTTTAAGTAATTTAGGAAGGGAGTTGCAAGATTAAATAAATTATTTAAAAATCCAGAAAAAGAGTAAAATAAAATATTCTTAAGGTACCCGGTCCTTGAGTAGATAGTTACACCTGACCCCAGGGTGGGCCTAGACAAACCTCAAGCCTATAGCCAATAAAAAATGCTGGATCTTGTAAAGATGAAATAACCCCCAGAACCCAGTATAAAATTAAATAATCCCTTAAATTGCTAGGTGAGTTTTGGCTAGGTCAGGTTTGATTAGATTAGGTGAAGTTCCTTTTGAACATGCATGCTTCCAGAGCACCTGGGGTCACTCTTCTCTACAAGATCCAAGATACCTAATGTAAGCCAGCAATAAAACTGCTGATTTTTTTTTATTACTCAAATCTGTACGAAATATTTGCTGTAAATATATCTGCATTGTATTTACTAAAATTACGGTCTACCACAGGATTTTGCGTGTTGTCTGTTTGAAATAACGTGTCTGAGAAAATGCACGGTACAGGTGTTTGAAAACATAACAAATTTTACTTTGCAATACTATTTTAACCTAACCGTAGCATAGTATACAGAGGTGTCTTGACGTCAGTTCCATACTTGATATCTTGGGGAACTGTTACTGACAATAGGGATCTAGAAGTTTAAGTAGGGTCCCAACTGAGTATGGGGAGGAACACCCTGATGGATCTCACAGAAAAGAAAGAATATTTATTCTCTAAGCTTTTGATTTTTTTGTGTTTACTTACACTTTCATGATTACAGAAACTTACAGAAATTATGTGTTGTTTATGATGAAGAATACTTAGTTGTTTGACGCCCTCTCTTTTTTGTGTGTGTTTGTGTAATTACCTAAATTATTAGGTTAGTTTTGGTTAGGTCCTGTAAGATTAGATAAGGTGAATTGGCTTGTGAAACTGAATAATCCTAGAGCTTCCTGGGGTTACTATTCTTTACAAAATCCAAGATACTTTTTCTAAGCCAGTAATAAAACTCTTGATATCATATTAGACTCAAATGTTAATGACATATTTGCATATCTGCTTAGTAATTACAACCTCGCCAGATGCCCTCCAAGGGAAATTGTCTTACAGTACTATATAAAAGACTAAAAAGAACTAGTAGAGAGCAGATTAGCCAGTAAAGTATCAGGTTTAACAACCCTGACTGTGGGCAAGGTCACATGACCTCTCAGCCGTGAGTGTGTAAAATTTTACCAATAAATTCATGTGGCACTGGGACGGGCAAAAAAATTTGCCCTCATCGGTCCCGGGCACAAAGAAAAGAAAGAAAGTAAATAGACGCAGATATGGGGACTGATAGTCATCGGTCCTAGTGTAAGTAAACACCCACATTGTAAATATTATGTCATTGGGATTATTTTGCCTCATGACAGAAGATTCTTGCCCACTTACCTTGTGAGTAACTCATGCAGGATGGTTTAGGTAATTGTGGCAGCTCCTTATCCCCAAGGAGCTAAGAGGAGTGTTGGAGGTATATTAGCTTCTAGTGAATGTGTGTGATTTGACCCACCCACAGCCAAACATGGTGGATTTGGCTTTTGGGATGTAAAAATCATTCATGACAGACGTAAGGAAATACATATTCTTCAGACTGCCTTACACCTTTTTGAGATGCTCCTATTCATTCATCATATTGGGAAGAATCTTTTAGACTAATTCCTTTTACTACACCACCTTTGCTACCTCAATTATTTCGGTAATTCAGTTTTCAAAGATGTACGACGACAAATCTTCTATTGGTTAGTTACCTTATTTTCCCCATTTTTTCTTTATCACTTTTTTCTTATCACTTTTTTCGGCTATTATGGCGGTGTTGTAGAAATTTTGATAATTTTTTTTATCAGTTCCAATCTTCTTTTTTTAATGCAGGTTTTCTTTTTCTTATCACTGATAAAAGGCTTTCTGATAGCAAGATTGCATGAAATTACTTTATTGAAAGACTATCAACCTCTGGTCACCAGTTACATCCTTATTTGATACATATAAAAATATCGGATTAGGAATTATGAACGTAAGTCTATCATTATTTATATATATAGATATATATTGTAGGAACTACTCTGTATCATTATACTGTACATGTAATTCAAAAGAATTATCTGTAATGATTAACTGATGACATCATATCCCTAGCCAGATAAGAATAGACACAGAACGCTATCTTCTGCTATTTCTGATTAGTAACCCTCAGAGGCGTGTCGAAAAATATTCTTGCCACAATATTTTATTTTGGTTTCATGGTAATATTCTTTTCTTTTGCTTATTTTCAATTATCATAACCATGTAGATTATATGGGGATTTACTTTAATGTAATGATTTTATAATAGCTGTAATTGTGCATTATTTACCCCTTTTGGTATGTCATAACTATCATAATTTAAGGCAGTTACATTGTCTTTTAGAATTCAACAAGTATGTATATTAGATGACTATGTCTTGAGTTGTATTATATAATTCTCTAGTTTCATGGCTTCTCTTGGAATATGCTTAGATTATCTATGTTATGTTTGTCTGTGAGAAATAACGGAATATATAATTCTACATTAGTGTTTCTCAACCTATTTTAAATCAGGGCACACTTGTAGAGTAATTAAAACTCTGAGCAGCACTTAATATATCAATAAGATAAATTTACTTTAAAATGGAAAAAGTATAGAAAAATTAGGCTCTTGAAATAAGCATGCATATCTAAAATAATGCAGTATACTATATATTAAGTATGCTTGTTTGAGACCTGTGTTTGATGTGCTTTGGCAATTTTTTTAATATTAGGCCTTATATGTGATGAGTATACTCTCATTTCCTCATCAATACATCTAATATTTGATCTATTTGTACATTTAATGTTGGTAAATGCAGAAAATCCTAATTCACAGAGTTATGATGTGGAGAACTGCGATGAAATATTTAGTGCTTTACGAGCTATTGAAGGATATTCTTCTTTGATGGAAATCCAAAATTGATGAATGGGCATCTCTTTATGTTTGATTTTAAAGATGTCCTTGTGGTACTTAGGTCAAAGGATTACCGCTGATTCATGCACTCAAATGTCATTATAGCTGCTTCTCACTTGCTTTAGGATGGGTTGTTCTAAGATTTTATATCAACCATTCACTGGAGCAGCGTTTCTCAATCGGTACGCCCTGAAAGGTAGCCAGGTGCGCCCCAAGTTAATGAAAAAGTAAATTATGATTTTTTTGTTATAAAAAAAAATGTATTTTTAAATAACTACTGATAGGCACGTGGCTCCCATGTCTGAGTCAAGTCTTTGTCGTTTGATATTTTAAACTGGATGCCCATTTCCTTAATCTTTAAAAAGGACTGGATAATTCTTTCCCTTTTCCCTTCCTCAAGGATTTAAATTGGTCATTATCTTTCTCTCTCTCGTGAATGGTTGATATAAAATCTTAGAACAACCCGTCCTAAAGCATGTGAGAAGCAGCTATAATGACATCTGAGTACAGGCATCGTCGGTAATCCTTTGACCTAAGTACCGCGAGAGACATCTTAAAAATCAAACAAAAAGAGATGCCCAGTTATCAATTTTGGATTTCCATCAAAGAAGTATATCTTTCAATAGCTTGTAAAGCACTAAATATTTTATTGAAGTTCTCCACATCATACCTCTGTGAATAAGAATTTTCTGCATTTACCAACATTAAATGTACAAATAGATCAAGTATTAGATGTATTGATGAGAGCATGCTTATCACATATAAGGCTTCATATTAAAAAAATTGCCAAAGCACATCAAGCACAGGTCTCACACAAGCATACGTGATAAAATATATTGTAATGTTGTATTATTGTATTGTAAAGGCTCTTGAAATAAGCATGTACTTCTAACATAATTAATTCAAGAGCCCTTTTATTATAATTTTAATATTTTACAATTTTATGGATAATTTTATCTTACTGATATATTAAGTGCACCTCAGAGATTTAATTTCTCTACAAATGCGCCCTGATTTAAAAAAGGTTGAGAAACATTGCGCTAAAAAGAAGAGAGAGAGAGAGAGAGAGAGAGAGAGAGAGAGAGAGAGAGAGAGAGAGAGAGAGAGAGATTGATTTAAATCCCTTGATGAAGGCAAAAGAGAAAGAATTATCCCTTCCTTTTTAAAGATTAAGGAAATGAGCATCCAGTTTCACATATCAAGCAACAAACACTTGACTCACACATGGGAGCCACGTGCCTATCCGTAGTTTTTTTTAGAAATACTGTACAGATTTTTTTTTTATATAAAAAAATAATAAATTACTCTTTCATTAAAATGGGGCACACCTGGCTACCTTTCAGGGTGCACCAGTGCACCTAAGCGCACCAGTTGAGAAACGCTGATATAGATGATTAATTTTATATAAGTTATGCAGCACATGAAGCATGGCCAGTGGTTCTAAAAGTTCAGCATTGTTTGCTGTTTTATGTATCACTATGAATCCCTGCTGAATGAGGAAGATGAGAGAGAGGCAGAGATTGTGGCTGTGGAAAACGAATGGAGAATGCCAATGTTAGACGATGAGAATGACAGAGAAATAACAAAAGAGGAGGTATATGTAGCATTGAGAGCAACGAAAGCACCAGGGATAGATGGGTGTCATGCTGAATGCTTGTCAAAAGGTGGGGAGGCATTAGTAGAATGGATGGTTAGGTTGTTGAATGTATGTTTCAGGAAAGGGAGGGTCCCAGTTGATTGGAGGAGTGCATGTGTAGTTCCACTTTACAAAGGGAAGGGAGATAAGTATGAGTGTAGTAGTTTTAGGGAATTAGTTTGTTGAGTGTAGTTGGTAAGGTATATGGAAGAGTGTTAATGGAGAGAATTAGGAAAGGTGCTGAGAGATTGATTGGGGAAGGTACTGAGAGATTGACTGGGGAAGAACAATGTGGGTTCAGGAAAGGAAGAGGATGTGTGATCAGGTGTTTGCGGTAAGACATGTGTGTGAGTTCTTGGAGAAAGGTAGGGACACTTTTTGGGCCTTTATGGATTTAGAGAAAGCGTATGAAGGGTAAATAGAGAGGGGTTAGAGGGTGTTGCGACTGTATGGAAAAAGTGGAAGTTTGTTGCATGCGGTGAAGAGTTTTTACATGAATAGTGGAGCATGTGTGAGAGTTGGGAATGATATGAGTGATTGGTTTGAGATGAATGTTGGGTTATGTCAAGCTTGTGTAATGTCGCCATGGTTGTTTAGTGTGTAATGGATGGAGTGGTAAGGGAAGTAAATGAAAGAGTATTAGACAGAGGCTTGGAACTAGTGGGTGAGGAGGGAAAGTTGTGGAAATTGAGTCAGTTGCTATTTGCAGATGATACTGTACTTGTGGCTGATACTGAAAATGAATTGAATCATATGGTAACTGAGTTTATTAGTGTGTGTGAAAGAAGAAAGTTGCACGTGAATATTGGTAAAAGTAAAGTCATGAGATACACGAGGAGTGTTAATGTTGGCAGATTGAATGTAGGGGTGAATGGGGAGTTGCTTGAAGTTGAGAGTTTTAAGTATCTGGGGTCACATGTATTAAGGAGTGGACGAGTGGATGTAGAGGTAAATCACAGAGTGAAGGATGCTAGTAAATGTCTAGGTGGGCTGAAAAGTGTAATGAGAAATAGATATTTGGAAATGAATGGAAAGAGAAGGATATATGAAGGTGTGATTGTGCCGACAGCACTGTATGGAGGAGAGACTTGGAATGCAAGAGAGGATGAAAGAAACAAGTTGAATGTAATGGAGATGAGGTGTTTGAGAGGTACGATTGGTGTATCTAGAATAGATGGAGTAAGAAATGAGGATGTCAGGCAGAGACTGGGTGTTGGAATGAAGCTGTTGGATAGGTTAGATCAGAAAGTATTGAGATGGTTTGGACACATGGAAAGGATGACTGATGAACGATTAATGAAGAGTGTGGAGTATAGAAGTGATTGGAGTTAGGTTAAGAGGGAGACCTAGAATGAGATGGGTGGATGGCGTGAACAGAGCACTGAATACACGTGCAATATCAGTGGAAGAGGGAAGAGTGTGTGCAAGAGATAGGAATGAGTGGAGGAAGATTTTGCATATATGACACGGCCCGAAGGGATTTTGCGCACCTTCTAGCTCAGTGAACTGTGGTGGACAGGTGTGAGGGGAGTTGCCATTTGATGAAGCAGTGGGAGTAAACCAGCTGCGGCTGTTGGGCCTCATTGTAGACCATCCTCGCCCACCTACCTTGTGGGTGACCCAAGCAGGGTGGAAGGGGGGGAAACATGGCAACCCTCTATCCCCAAGGAGCTGAGAGGAGTGGTTGAGGTGTGTATGTGGATCGTGGTAAATACGCGTTTCTTGGCTCGGCCACCCCCTTACAAGGGGGAATGAGGCTTGTGTCTATGCATGTATGAATCCCTGTTATGGAGATGGTTACAGGTTGAATCTGTGAAATTAATGAGCTGCTTTTTAAAGTACAGTAATTGAAAATGTTGATTTACGTCAGTAGCCTTCCAATCATTCTAAATTACCACTTATGCCATAAGATTTGGAAAAATTATCCTGTACACAAGTTAAATACAGAAACTCACATTATTTATATGTTGTTGGGAACAGTTTCTAATTATAGTCTGTTGTTCTGCTTGTTCTGTGATGTATAGATCTTAGCCTCTTAACTGCTAATATTACTGAATGCCTCACGGCAGAAGATCATAGCCCATTTACCCTGTGAGTGACCCACACATGGTGGTGAGGGGGGAAAAGAGAGAGAGAGAGAAATTTGGAAATATGAGTCATGTTTGAAAGAAGTTTAGAAGATGAAGCATGTTTGTAAAGTTTATTTTTAGCAATTACTGTATATGAGTTTGATATAGTTTTTGACTTTTTTTCAATATAATATTAATGCTTTTTCTGTGCTAACTAAATTTTGCAGTAATTTTTTTTTTTCAATAAGAGCAACCCCAGGGACCTTTAGAGTTATTCACACTTACAATGTAAGTCATTTAACCTTAACTAGCCTAGACTAACTTAACTTAACTAAGGCTAACCCACCCTAAGCTTACCTAACTTAACTTATCCCAAGTAAACAATTTATGGGGTTATTTAAATTCTGAGGAGGGTTAGTCATCGGGAAAAGATCCTGTAATTTGCAGTTGCTGTTAAATACAATAAGTACCTGTGAAAACGATAGCATATTTTATATAATATTCTGTATCGTCAAATAGCATGACTGCCATAAAATGGATGATCAGGAGGAACGCGTCCACGATGAAGAGGAATGGCATGTTGAAGCTGCTGCCGTTATCCAAGATGTGAAAGATTGTGTGACGCAGATGGTCATATCTTCATTGCCATCCTCTAACACCACCATTTTCTTCAACCTTACAACCAGAGAAAATAACACATACTGTATTGAACTTACTGCTTCAGGATTTAGGTAATTTGTTGAAACTTATATATTTCTTATACTGTATAGTCAAAATTTTGAGTTCAAAAATAATTTTTAGTAGTTTTAAAACTTGCTAAATTTATAAGATCTTTTGTAGAGAGAAATTCAAGCCCAATAAATGGTTATGGAAGAAACTTCACATTACAGTATTTACTCTCGAAAACTGTGAATTTTTATTATTTTATCGGCATGACATTTGATATTTGCTGTGGGCCACTGTCACCCTCTCCCTATTCTTTGACTCTCCTCTTGCTGCAGCCCATTTTCTACATCGTGGTGTAGTATGAAAAGTTAGTTGCTAACGCTTATGATCCAGAAAGCAGCTGATATGATACTTTTGTTTTGTGACTGAAGGCACTGGTTGCTGTTTTTGATTTTAAATCCAATGCTATACAACTTTGTTCAAATGATATTGGGATGTAATTGTAGTGAACTCTTGGATATGTGAGATGCATATACAATATAGTAGTAGCCAGTTTTAATATCATTATTTAGACTGGGAAGACACATTGTAGTTAGAGCATTCGAACTGAGAACTGATAAACCTGTATTCCATCTCACTGAGGCATTAGGAAGGGTATCCAGCTTTATTTTCCCAACTCCAAATTCTCTATGTCTACCCCCATTTGAATGTGATTAGTAATGACACATAAAAGGCAAATATTCAAAAGGGATAATGGGGTAAGTAGTAACTAAGTGAAAATCCTTTGTATTACACCAGATATCACTTGAACATCTCCATATTAACTGCTTAATTTAATATCTCACCTTGATACTGTGTTAATAGAACATCTTTTAATATGTAATTGTTATTTGTTTTTATCTTATTTTTTTTATTATTTTTTCCCTCAGGATCGTAGGCTTCAAGTATGACGACAGTAGCCAGCCATCAGAAGATTACTACGAGACGCCATATGCATTGCTAGACACAATCAGCCCCATGTATCGGGAGAGTTTCAGCTCTGCGCTTGCTGCTAAATTGTTGCTTTTAGCTGAAAACCGCAGCCAAGATAACTTGGATTGTGTAGACTGAAGAAACAGAGCATAATGTTCTATAACTGCTCGTGTATACTTTACTTATTAGGTTGAAATAAGGAGTGGTGATTTATATAGTTTCATAAACATAGCTTTTAGAGATTATGACATTCTAGAATGTAGTGATTTACTATTGAAGATTAATTGTGAAACTCTTGAATTACGGTTTGAGATTCTACAATATTGTGAGTGCGCTGTTACTTATTTCAAAAACATTGCGCCTAATATCATGAACATTATGTATATTTGTGGATAACAACATATATAAATTTTTCTTCATTTTGTCAACATAAATTGTGAAGTAGGTGAGTTTATTGTTAAAGTTTCTTCTTTATTTATGTCCTGTTATAAAATAGACATGAAGGGTTTGTTTCCTTTTTGTTTTCTCATGTCTGTATGTCATTGTATCTGTCAATCCTGCTCTTCAATTAGACAGTGGCATAAGAAAATTTGATAGGGTTTGTCTTAACTTCAGTATAATAAGAACAAAACCTAGCCTTTTTGTTTAGTGCAATGCCTATGGCATTGTATGGAGCAGAGACTTGGAATGCAAGAAAGGATGAAAAGAACAAGTTGATTGAAATTGTGATGAGGTGTTTAAGAAGTATGATGACTGCATCTAGAATTTAAGTGTGAGAAATGAGGAGCTGAGTAAGAGAGTGGGTGTTAAAAGAAAACTCTTGGATGAGTTAGGTCAGAGTGTGTTGAGAATGTTTAGACAAGGAAAGAATAATTGATGAACAACTAACAAAGAGAGTGTAAAAAACAGAAGTAGTTGTCATAAGGCCAAAAGAGAGACCTAGAATGAGATGGATGGATTTGGCAAAGTAAGCATTGGATGTTGTACATAGTATGTCACTTGAGCAAAGAAGAGAGAGTGCAAGAGATAGGAATGAGTGGCTAATGATTGTATATAGGTGACTTGTCTAAAGAGATTTTGTGTACCTGCTGACAGTAAACTGGGATTGGTGGGTGTGGGGTGGTTTCCTTAAGAGAAGCGGTGGGGTAAACCAGCTACAGCGGTTGGGCCTCACAGTAGAGGATCATTGACCAGTTATCCTATATATATATATATATATATATATTTTTTATTTAATGATTGTGACACCAGGACGGGCCAAAACAAAAAAAGTAAATAAATAAAACGGCCCTCATCGAGCCTGGGCACGAAGAATACATAAAGTAAAGAGAAACAGATGGAGAGTGTAATGACTTGTCAGATGTGAAGGAATAGTAAAAGATGTGTAATGAATATCCAAGAATATTCAGTGTAGCTGTAGGCATAGAAAAAGAACCGTAACTGAAGGAAGACTTAACATCGAACTGTCCTAGACAGACCTATTTAAGTTCAAAAATACCTTCAGCTGTAGTATCGCAACGGGCGGCTGGTGCCATGAGCCAACTTACTACATGGTGCCTGGCTCCCACCCAGGAAGGCCCTAAACCTAACCTAACCTACTCTCTCCTTAAGCTGGCACACACAGGAGTAAAGTTTCAAAGCATAAGATATGTCTAATTTTTTAGTTGGCTATATCACCTTGGATTAATCATTAAATAAGTGCCTAGTCAAAAACATAGATGGTCTCGAGTTCATCCCTTCGAGGTGGCACTTGTTGATCCAGATAGGGTAGTGGGGGAAAATGTGGAGCTAAGAGGAGTGCTTTAGATAATACAGTATTAGGTTTTGTGACTGTGTGTACGCTAATTCAGCCGCCCCCCTTTCAAGGGTGTTTGGAGTCATATATATATATATATATATATATATATATATATATATATATATATATGTATGTATGTATGTATGTATGTATGTATGTATGTATGTATGTATGTATGTATGTATGTATGTATGTATGTATGTATGTATGTATGTATGTATGTATGTATGTATGTATGTATGTATGTATGTATGTATGTATGTATGTATGTATGTATGTATGTATGTATGTATGTATGTATGTGTATATATATATATATATATATATATATATATATATATATATATATATATATATATATATATATATATATATATATATATATATATATATATATATATATATATATATATATATATATATATATATATATATATATATATATATATATATATATATATATATATATATATATATATATATATATATATATATATATATATATATATATATATATATATATATATATATATATATATATATATATATATACACAGTAACCCCTCGTTTATCGTGGGGGTTCTGTTCCGGGACCGGCTGCGTAGGTGAATTTCCGCGAAGTATGATCACCCTATATACATAGGTATTTTACATTTATTTTTACGTTTACTCTATAAGCCCTCTCTGTACTGTTAACAAACCACCCTTTACTTTATTAATAACAGCATGCAAGTGTAAATTTATATGAAAGTGATAGGTAAACTTACCGTGAATGAGGTGGTAATGACATGGCATCGTCGAGAAGATTGCAGAAGGTTACCGAACGAACCATATTATCATCATGTTCTTGTGAGAGTTGTTGGAGTGCTTTCACGTGTTCATACATGGCTGCCAGACGTTCGAGTGTAAGGCCAGGTTCTTCAGTTTCTTCGTGGCTAAGTTACGAAGTGAATTGAATATACAGTACTAATGAAAACCCTTGATCATTATGAAAAATATTGAAGTGGAGAGGCCAAGTATCCTATCAGTGATATTTTAAAATATACTTTGGACTTTGCACAAAATGGTCTCATTTCAGCCCAGTCTTCAGAAACCAATTGTGTTCCTTCTCCTTCTATGAAGGAAGTGGATGGCATTGAAAACTGTGAATATAATACTAATGCTCCCCCAGTAGAGGAAATCTCTTGTAAATCAGACGTTAAAGAAGATCTGCAGAAGCCGCTTGAAATTAAAAAGGAGTCTGTTGAGGCAAAGGATATGATACTGATGCTCCAACAGTAGAGGAATTCTCTTGTAAATCAGACGTTAAAGAAGATCTGCAGGAGCCGCTTGAAATTAAAGAGGAGTCTGTTCAGGCAAAGGAAATGAAACTGATGCTCCCCCAGTAGAGGAAATCTCTTGTAAATCAGACGTTAAAGAAGATTTGCAGGAGCCGCTTGAGGCATAGGAGACTGTTATCAAAAGAACCCCTGAAGCATAACGTATTAATAAGCACAACGCGAGTGGCACACATGTGAGTTAGACTGAACGAGTGAGGCGAAACAATGGAAGATGGTGGGAGAACCAAGCCTCAATCAAAAAGCCAATCAGACCCCATGATACTGAACATACAGAAAAACAATTCTGTGATTCGTCGTCTCTCACCCTATCAGCCAATAGCATTCCTTGAACTATCTCACGTAGGTGCGAGCCTTTGTGTTTTCCAAGACGCCAATACAGTGTACGCTATCGTACAGTATTTCACATGGTGCAATACTGTGAGTGTATATGTTTAAATTTATGTTTTTTACTATTTTTTGCTGTTTTATTACTCTTAGGCTAGGAAATACTTTTTTTTTTTAATCAATAAAATAACGAAAATGTCAATATGTACTAGCTCACGTAGGTGCAACCCTTTTCGTTTTCTGAAACACTAATACCGGTATTGTATTTTACATGGTG
>JAXCGZ010001927.1:180000-182500 GCA_037179515.1 Halocaridina rubra | reverse complement strand
CCCACAGTTAGGCTTTTTGGCCTGTTAGTGCAGAGCATCTTCTTCTCCATTCCGCTTGTGCTGGAAAATATCCTCCTCTTCCAATCTATTCAGTCTTTCCATTCTATTTTTTGTTAAGATTTCTTGTATACTATCCCTCCATCTTTTTTGTGGGCAGCCTGTGGGCCTTCTGTCTGGTGTCCATTTGAATGCTAGTTTTGGAATTCTTGCCTCCTCCATTCTCTGTACATGTCCCAGCCAACTCAACTTAGCTTGCTCAATTTTTGTTTCCAATGATACCACTCCTAGTCTTCTTCTAAGTTCTTCATTCCTTATTCTATCCATTCGTGTTTTACTGAGTATAAGTCTGATAGGTTTTATTTCTGCAGCTACTAATCTACCCATGTCTGTTGTAGTCAATGTCCAAGTTTCAACTCCATAGGTTAATGTTGGTATAAGGACTGTCGTGTATACTAGTTTCTTAATTTCTGTTGGGATATGTTTTCCTTTGAACAATGGGTAGAGCATGAGGAATTGTCTGCCGTACTTATAGATTCTTTCAGTGATCTCATCATGCATACCCCCAGTTGATTTAATCTTTACTCCAAGATACTTAAATTCTTTTGCTTGTGGGAGTGTAGTTCCATTGAGACTTATATTTAGGATCTCTTCTCCTCTACCAAATACCATGACTTTAGTCTTCACTGTATTCATCTTCATTCCTGCTTCTTCAAGTGCCGTATCCCATCTCTCCACCGCCTTCTGCAATCCATCCCTACTTGTTTCCCACTGGCAAGTATCATCTGCATAGGTTAATGTCCTCATTGGTGTTTCTTGCTGGTTGTATACTTGTTTCATGATTTTGTCCATATAGGTTATGAATAATAAACACCAATCAATAAGTCTCTATCCATCATCATTTCTGGTTTCTTCACCAAAAGGACCAATAACATTTTCTACATTTGTTCTGTCTAGGCCTACCCTTCCATTTAAATCCCCCATCATGATTGTTTTCATTATCTGGTAATAATTCAATTTCACTCTCGAGTTCTTTGTAGAATTGTTCTTTGAGATGGTTGGTTAATCCTTGTTGTGGTGCATACACCTGAAAGATATGCATTCTTCCTCTCTTCAATTGAAGAGAAATTCTCATAATTCTTTCATTTACCAGTTTCACAGCTTTGATACTTCTTGATAGCTTTGGTCCAATTAGGACTGCTACTCCATACTTTGCGGTTCCCTGTTCAATTCCGCTATATATTAAGGTATAGGTATCTCCGAGATCCAGTCGCTTTCCTTGTTCTTCAGTCTGGTTTCTGACAGTCCCAATATGTCCAGTCTTCTCTCCTTCATCAAATCTAACAATTCTTCTACTTTGTCCTTGAATGTTCCTACATTGAGTATTCCAAATCGTAATCTATTTTGAGCTCATTTCATCATAGAGATATTGTGCCTGGTTTCAACATCTCGGTCCGTCCATTGATGCTCCTATTGGGTTCACATATAGGGAAATACAATGTCCAGCTTGCAAGGCTGTCGACATTGCTTTTTGGTCCACGGCTCTCAAAAATTTAAGAGCTACCGTCATCTGCCACCTGAGGGACATGCACAGTAGGGGTTAACTCCCCCTGGGATATATATATATATATATATATATATATATATATATATATATATATATATATATATATATATATATATATATATATATATATATATATATATATATATATATATATATATATATATATATATATATATATATATATATATATATATATATATATATATATATATATATATATATATATATATATATATATATATATATATATATATATATATATATATATATATATATATATATATATATATATATATATATATATATATATATATATATATATATATATATATATATATATATATATATATATATATATATATATATATATATATATATATATATATATATATATATATATATATATATATATATATATATATATATATATATATATATATATATATATATATATATACACCCAGTTCTTGGAATAACATGAAGCTAGGTTCTCAGAAGTGCTGCGTATTTTAATTTTCGCGTAACTTAGCGAGTTACTTTCCATAAGAAGCAATGATAATGGGCATAGCTTATTCCACAATCGTCCATAGACACACTATACTAAAGATATAAGATAAGTAGAGCATATTTTATAAGTACATAACAAAGCAGAAAAACCTGTAGTTATGTATATTAACATTCAAATAGTGTACAGCATAAAAGATATACAGATTTACTGTACAGTAAACAAACTAACGCACTCTATTATGCAGTGGGCAACAGGTATACACTGGGACGTGCATGGTGGCGGTGAGCACAAGGATGCAAACGTTTTGCCGCCTCCCTATCAACTGATGCACCCTTGCACGCTATTTCCCTGACGATATTATTTCGAAAGTTTGATTGCTGTTTGTTCCTAATGCTTTCTTTTTATTTTCTTCATAATATTCAATCGCA
>JAXCGZ010001927.1:160000-177500 GCA_037179515.1 Halocaridina rubra | reverse complement strand
AGAGCATTTATGATCATGACTTGCTGGGAGTAAAACCGATTAATATTGTTAGTCAGGTTTTTTCTCATATTTTGGTTCATAGATGTTTGAGTTTGTACTGTTATTTTCTAGTTAGTATTACTTTATATTATTATTTTAAAGAGAGGTGATTTCTGAATATTAATGGTTTGCATGGCTGATATTAGACTATACATAACAGTGGCATTGATTAGGACTGTATATCTGTTTCAGTAATTGTGTGTCCTTTTACTCTGAGAAGTATTTGTAGCTGCTTTGAGGTTGCCGTTGAAGGGGGGGGTAACAAGTACGAATTCAATTCATCAAATCGTCGCTTTGCGCCCCGGCACGGTCTGAGGTTGGAAAGGGCATTCAGTCAGGATAATAGTCGCACTGCCAAAACCAAAGCCCTTCAAAAGAAGGCACTGTCCTAGCCCTTAACAGACAAAGGAATCTGTGATGTAAATCCTGATTATCAAGTATTTGTAGCTGCTTTGACAGGCTCATTAATGAGATGGCATGTGTAGACCATAGTCTGTGGTTTTCTTGTGAATTTTGATTTCTCTCATGCACTACAGCAGAATGGGTCAAAGCAGCAGCAATCCTCTTCGAGAGAACTTGGAATCTCTTCACACTCAATTAATGAAACATGCTGGTGCTGATTATGATATTGCCACAACAACAACACTTACATATGACCAGTTTCTAAGCTACATCACCCAGCTAAATCAAATGTAAGTTTTACCTTTTTCTATCAGTTTATTTCTGACATTTGTCACCATACTGATTTGGATTTGAAAACTTACTTGACAATACAAAAGTTATTATATAATTTGTGTCATATGACGTAGTAATATCTGTTTTATAGGGTCATTGATTTTGAAATTATATACAGTATATGGTCTGGCTTAAAAAGATACAGGAATTCAGAAATGATATCATCCCATACCTGCTCATTAGTTAACATCTAATTTGTGTCCTCTTTATAGATGTAGAGAGTACAAAGATAGTGAAGATCACGTCCTGGTTTTTGCTGTCAAAAAAGGAACCGACTCTACAATATTTTGGAAAGCCACTGTTCGTATTGCGTGTGTCAAGTTGAATACCAATACAAATAAAGTGCTCTCTTACAGACTTCTCAACATACGGCAGTTTCTTCAGGTGTGTAGTACGTTTTCTTATGAACCTGTGTAAATATGATCTGTGTACTTTAAGTCAATCTTTAAGTGGGTTAATCACTGAGGTTACTTAACTGGTATATCTAATATAGCTTAAAAGGGACTAATCATATTAATCTTTGTTCTAGCTGGGTGCAAATTGGTCTTTTTTCAGAAAACTTCTTTTCTCTTTGTGTCCATATGTATCATGAATAATGCTTATAATTACATTACAAAGCTCTGTCACACTAGCATTATTTTCACTCTCAGAGTAGTCTATTTTCAAAATTCTCATGACCTAAGGAGAATTTTTTTGTGATATTTTTTTTAAGCATCTGATGATAATTTTATCAATGAAAAAAAATATGAGATAGTTGAAAGCAAGATTTAAGACTGTGATTTACTTGTCAATATATACCGTAATATTGATACTGTGATAAAAAATATATTACCCAATGAAATATTTCACCAAAAATAAAGAACTATTATAATTGGACAGATATGTACTCGTGAATTAAATAATGTATATAATTAAACCTTATTGATGAAATGATGCTCTTGCAAACATTAATGTTTACCAAGTGGAGGACCTCAAAAAGAGTTTTAACAGAGTTGAACTTATGCTCCTTACACAGTGCCTCTAATCCTGTAATTAATTTTATTTCTTGTAAACTTCATTTTATGTTGGTCAGTTGCATGCACGCACATCTTTATCTGTTGGTAATCCTCTTTGCCTCTTAGGTTTTTAGACGTATAACTTACGAATGTACTGGAGGAGCTCTTGGACAGGTTGAAGGTCAGGAAGCCACAGACGCTTCTGGTAAATACTGTGTTATATAGTTCATGTCAAATTCTCTTTAAGGAATCTTGTAAAGAGGAGCAACCCCAGATTGCACTAGAGTTATTCGTATATACAAAACAAATCTCCTAACCTAGCAAATTACTGGCATATTTATCTTTACATGGGGTTTTGGGGGGTTTCTTGTCTTTACAAGATCCTGTTTATGCTGTGTTCTTCTTGAAGCTTCAATGAAAATTAAAATAAAATTAACTTGAAATTCAATCCTCAGTAACCTTTTAAACTTGGTTTTGACCCTACTGAGAGCTCTTGCTTGTCACAGACGAGAGTGGAAGCGTTAATGCCAGTGTTCCCGTTCCACCAACTATGGCTGCCTCTATTGTGCTTGGAGGTATGCAAGAACTCCCTACTTCAGCAGACAGTCAGATAAACCCAGGACACTTGGAAAGTAATGGGGCTACTGGATACTGTGGCACTAACTTGGAGGAATGCGTCATCTGCCTCGAGCGCCGTCCCGATGTGATTCTTCCCTGTGCCCACGCATACTGTCTACCTTGCATCGAACAATGGTGGGAATATTCTAATCCATCTGAAGAATGTACTTCCAACCATGTTATGCTATCCATGTAAGCAAGTTGAATGTGATTGCATGCCTTCTCTTTAAATAATAAGAGAATTAAGGAAGATGCTTTCATTTTGACTTGATCAAGCTTGAGTGTCTCCTCTTAATAGTAGATATAATATTTTTACTCACTTTATAAATTTGCACTTTTGAATACCTTATTTTGTGTGAAGTATTTAGGCTTATTGCTTATTCCATACTCGCAGTTAGTATTACCCTCTTTAGTCATACTATACAGAGTCAATGACTAGACTTAATAGTATTTATTTATATGTATTTACTTTTATGATTTTTATATGGTTTGAATTAGCTAACTCTAGACTGTTAGCATGTATGAGAACTTGGAGAATCGCATTAGTAGAATTTGGTATCATGGCCTATTTTGTATACTTTACTGGGGGAGGGACAAAAAGCTCACCTCCCTGATTCCTGCCTGTCATAAAAGTCAACTTAATGGGGCAGAGTGAGAGGACTAAGAATTTCCTCCTTTGTATATGCCAACTACTTCCCTTATAAGAGGATATTGACTTTTATATGAACGTAAGTACATAGTACAGATATTAATTACTGTCTTCAGCTTTTATTTACCGTCCACTGCAGACATAGAAACGCGTGATATTATTACAAGTATGATAAACTGCAGTCTTTAAACGCTTGTATAAGCTCGTGTAGTAATTTTAATGTTAATTAGCTGATTTTCCTGCTTATTCTGCTTTTGATCAATGCCTTAATAGTTGAAAGTATGATTTGTAAAGTTATCATTACTTCAGGAATATGATTTGTATATAGAAAATTAGATTGTTTACAATATAGTCTGCTTATTGAATGACAGGATGTAACTTATCAATTCCATGTAATAGGGCACTTTTGTTAGTTTCTATGTATGAATATTTTTAGGCATGGTTCATATTTATCTATAATTAGTTAGGCTATAGTGTTAGCTTAGACACTGATTTTGGCCATGGCACACATAAACATTTTTTTGTCAGAGAAATTTGGTATCAATTCTTTTGGAAATTGGCAATAAACCAAGCTTGCTTTTGTGTGATGCCTAAAAACCATCAAGTAGAATTTATAATATCATGTTTTCCCGTTATTACGACCATGCCTGCTACAAAGCTATTGGTAATAAAAGGAGGTATATGGAGAGCATCTTGAGTGTATGTATATTAAATTGAATTGGAGATGAGATGAATTGGAGACAGAGTTTGGAAGTATTAAATAATAATGATGGAACTTATCTGAAAAACACTTAAGAAATTTTGGAGCATACAAAATACATGGCGTGTACTGTACATGGCAAAAATTTTAAAGAGAAAACTATAGCTTTGTAATTTTGAGATCCAGAAATCTATTTGAGAGTAATAGGTCATTACTGAAAGTGGGTCAAGAATCTTCTGATTGAAAGGAAACACCAGCATGGATTTTGTAAAGAAAACTAGGTTCATGGTGCTCTAGGGTTATTCATATTTAGAAGGCAAGTCACCCGATCCAACCTAACCTAACCTAACCTTGTAATATATGGGGGTTATCAATTTTATATAATGTTTAAAGGATTACTCATATTCACAAGATCCAACCAGCACTATCAAATCGTATGCTCGTATTTGGACAAAATTGGGTAAATTGAAATAGAAATATGCAGAATGGAGCTGAATGAATGCTGTATTTGATTGAATTTATGATAAAAATGAGTTATGCCATTAGATATGATTTTTTAAGATTGTGATGAGTATGTGAATGCAGTATTAGGAAGTGGAGAAAGGAGAGCGGTACTACTTTAGATAAAGCACTCGACTTGGGAAGTAACAGTCCTGTGATCGAACCTATTGTGGGGTGTGAGGAAGAACACATAGCATTAATCCCCAGTCTCAAACATGTCTTTTTCCACTACCATTTCAATGGGTTACTTGTGACACAAAATAGTGTTTGTGGTGTAAAAGACATAACACTTACAATGTGGCTCAGAGTGAAAGGGATAAAACTCAAAATAGAATGTAGGACCTGAAATACTGTAGCCATATACTAAGAGTTTATGATGGAACAAGGAAATTTGAAGAACTTTATTTCCTTCATTATACTTTATTTTTTTCCCGTAAAGAGGGTCAAGAATGCTTCCTCTGTGTTCCCTGCTTGTAATAAAAGTTTGCTAAATTGGGCAAGGCGAGGGGAATCCCTTCAACTGTATATTCTTCTTACAAAGAGCCAGTGCTTTGTTCTGACTCAGCCATTCCAGTTTATATGGGGAATAATGGCTTTTGTGTATAGATAGATAGATACTTAGTTATTTGGTTTTTAATTTGCGACTGAATTACACATGTAATGTTGCTATATTGTGTTAGTATGACAAGTATTCTGTTCAAACTTTCAACAATGGTTTTCATACTTGACTCTATGCAATCAGCCAGGTAATGTCTAATTTCTTCCTCATTTCTTAATATGTTTTAACTTTGTATTCTAATTTTACCTAACGTACCTAACAATATGATGTGCGTAATAAATAACATTTCATTTCAAACTTTTCAAAGGTTGAAGTTGTATATAATTCACTAACTTGTAGGTACAGTACTTACTCTTTTCATTGTGTGTTTAGATTTTATTTGATATCATCATATAACTTGAGAATCTTGTAAAGATGAACAACCCCTAGAACCCTATCAAAAGTTCATTAACCCTGTAAATTGTTAGGTTAGGTTAAGTTATGCTAGGTTAGGATATGATGAGTTAGTTTAGGTTGGGTGACTTACCGTGTAAATATTAATAGCCTTAGAGCACCCTGGGATTACTCTTCTTTACAAGAACCTAAGCTGACATTTTATAATTTACTACAATTCTTGTAAAGTTCAGCAATTAAATGTGGAACTTCTGATTTTCATTTACTTGATGTATAGTAGTTTTGTGACACTAATGTAACTGTTTTTACTTGAGTTCGTTTTCATTATTCCTTTTGAATGGCTACCAATTTTACTGTTCCTAACAGGACTGTTGTTGACAAAACTTGTCCGGTGTGCCGCGAGTCACTGAAAAGTACAGATGACACTTGGGTATTGTCTGAAGTGCCAGATGACAGTCAGGTGAATGAAGAGATTCGAAGAGCTCTCATCGGATTGGCTGGAGACAAGACCCAGAGCCCAACTTGAAATCACCATCATTTTCTGTTATGTGAAGATTATTATAACAGTATTTCAGACATAATAGCTGTGATTCATATTAATCTCTAGGTATTTTTTGCACTCTTTCCTGTTCCATTTGTTTACTATTAGATGTGTAGTGTTAGAAAGGTTGTTGACTTGTGTTCTAACTATCTAGGGGATAATTAATTATAAATTCATGAATATTACTGAAGAGTATATGAAAATTACTTAATTTACTTAAAAATTTATTATTGTATTATTTGGGAAAGTATTTTACTTTTTAAAAGATTAGACATTACTTTAGAGGCTTACCTCATTTTGAAGTTGATATTAATTAATACATTTGTCTTTTATGAAGTAAAGCAATAGTAAAAAGTAGAAGAGAAGTAGTAGTAGTTGCACAAGTATACCTTTTCTGAGTACAGACCTAGTATCATCTATCTGAATTGTCTCATACTTAAAATTTGTAAGTGAAATTGAACACTTTTTGGAATATTACGCTGTAAGAAACTTAAAAAAAATAAATTATCTATGACAGTGATTTTCGAAAAGTTTAACTTAACCAAAATAATTGAAAGGGACATTGTATATTAAGAACCTATAACATCAGAAGGAAATTATTAGCAGCTTCATTTCCCAAGTCATTGAAAGTAAGCAATCATTTGAGGACTGATTTGGATGTGGTAATTCGTGACGGAATTTATGCTAAAGTTTTTCAGAAAAGTACATATTTTTTGTGTGTGCTATTTATATGTCACAATTAATCCCCATGAATGGGAGCAGATAAATGCAGATTGGAACTGGGTGACTAAGACTAGATATCTTTCCTAATGTCATGTGGTGGGCTTGAATAAGGTCCCTTCTTTTGCTTATTGATACGTTCTTCATGAAAGCCAACGTAGAACTTCGTCAGTTGTTGTTAAAGACTATTCAGTAGTATGGTGTATCTTTCAGGGTTTTGTTTTAAGTTTTCAGTATTTGATGGTAAATTTGTTGTCAAAGTAGTTAATATTTATAGCTTTCTAAGCTGTGTAAAACGCTGCTAAAAGATATGACACTATTGTAGTCACCTGTTATACAGGACTGCTCAGTAATGGTCAGTTTTTATATTTAAGAATTTAAATTCTTATTTTATGAATGTATTTATCATCATCATTGATCCATTAGGATAAGTCCATTGCTACATGGAGTGCAGTTTAAATTTGAGAGCCACGGCTTCACTGCAATTGAACTAGGAAGAGAAACTGGATCTTGTAAAGAAGAGTAACCCCCGAATGCTCTAAGGTTATTCATATCTTTAAGGCAAGTCACTTAGCCTAACCTAATCCAGTCTATCAGTTTACTGCATTATTTACCTTTACATGAGGTTGTTGGGGTTACTCATCTTTACCAGATCCGAAAACCTTTCAACTTTCGGTAAAGACTAATTAACAGACTAATTTTAATTAACATTCTCTGTTATAATTTAACAAACGTAAGAGACTTGCTGCTTGAGCAAATATGGTGTTACTGTATATATGAAAGCTAGTTTTCTACAGTCTTAATTGTTGTCTCATTTTATGAAATAATGTATATATGAACTTTTTGAATATCATTCTTATTCTTACGAGTACTGAAATCAGCATGCTAGTAAGACTGCCAATAAATGATTGCCATTTTATGTCTCACTCTTAATCCCATTCCAATGGGGTGAACACACACAGGTTGGAACCGGGAAATTAAGGTTGGATGCTCTTCCTAACGCCCGTCAAATGCCAATAAATGATTGTTAAAATTGGTAATATTAGTAATTGGCTTTATTTGTCAGTGATCTTACAGCTAACATGTTTTGGTAGATTTTTTTACATGTCTGTAATAGCTGTTAGAATTTTTTATTAGGGTATTGTAGCTCATGTAGTTTAAAAGAACTTTTTTTTAATGAAACTTAGACGTTAGAGCTAGAAATAGTTACTCAACGAGGTTTGTATATTCTGCTGGAGATGGTAATCACATTGTTTAGAGGATTGGAAGATTTATTCAATACAACCAAAGTGATATATTTTATATATCCTATGTTTATATCCATTTGAATTAAAATGAATTGCAGTCTGCTACTTGGAGTTATAGAAAGTGTTAAAAGTTTTTATAATTTTATTCTGTTCCTCTTCCTTCATATTCCTTTTTTCCCTTGATGCCATAATTCTGCTTGTTTTCTCTTGCTATTACCTTTTTTCCCCAGATATTGTATCATTTCTGGATACTTTACTTAGTGCCCTGCTGGATGAGCTTTATTTCTATAAATCTATCTGTCTGTATACAAGATCCATAATCCCCATATAAGGGAATTGGTTGAGTCAAAGCAAAAAACTTGATTCTTTGTGGACATATTTCATTTAGTCAACTTTTACGACATTAAGGGGAACACAGAGCAGGTATTGTTGCTCCCACCCTCAGGGGAAGCTTTATATTTACTAACCTAAAAGACAGTGGGGCTTATGTCTTAGCCACTCATATTTTTTATAGTAGACTATTTTAAGCAGGCTGCAGAATTTGTATAGCAAATATATATATATATATATATATATATATATATATATATATATATATATATATATATATATATATATATATATATATATATATATATATATATTATATATATATATATATATATATATATATATATATATATATATATATATATATATATATATATATATATATATATATATATATATATATATATATATTTATTTATTTATTTTATTTATTTTTTTGCCAGTTTATGACCCACATTTTACTTCAAAACGTATAACAGTAATAAGTGAAAATAACTTTATGGCCTCTTCATGGTAAGATATCGAGATTGGTCTTTATTGGTAGATCTGAGTGCATGATTTTTGTGTATTAGTATTACAAAGTTTATTATGGCATTTTTGTATGTATGTAATGTAATCATGCACCTCGATAGTTCATTCCTTCCCCTTACTATGAATAAGTAAATGAATATCTGTTATTTTACTTAAATCCAATTATGATCACCAAGGACTTTGACCACTACCCCACTTTGTTTGACTATCAGTGGGCACGCATATACCAGGTAGCAGTCAAAAGAAAGGTTCATTCAGGAGCTATTATCCTATTTCACTTTGAAATGCTAGTGCCATTTTATTTATTGAGTGACTTTAATAGATTTATAAATCACTGAATGCACATATATTAGCCTTTTCCCTGGCAAAAGTTTTCCAAAGACTTTGCAATTCCAAACAAATGAAGTGAGAAAATAATAAAGAGAAGTCATTTTTGGTACGTCTTACCTGTTATGAAGATGCTGTCAGTGGGGTTGGCAGAAGTATGATTAACATGAATATAGTCATATCTACCTTAGGAAGGTCCAGAGAGAACAGGAATGGAAGAGATTACTTGTTCAATGCTTACTTTTATTTGGTAACTTTTTTGAGATATTTCGTCCTTGCTGAAAAATGTCCAACAGGCAAAAACGAGATATATTGTCATTGCCAGGGAAGAGGTTAAGAGTTTTTCAGTTGTTTGCTGTAATAGAAAAGCTTGAGGTTGGTTAGTAACTTAAATAATCTTGTGAAATATTCTTTAGCGTTTTGCATAAATCATGGAAGTCATTGTGTATATATGATTATGAATTATATGTTTAACCGAGGTGATTGTTCATATTATCACACGCACCACTATTTGGTGTTTGTCTGTTTTACCAGCTTGTGTAGTTGTTATTAAGAGCATGGAGATCTAAAGTTTTTATTTTTAATAGTTTGGTGAATTCCATCACTGTTTATTTAATTTCAGTTTATGTATATACTATACTCAACTTTTTCTATTTGGAGCTTATAATACGTAATCTAGATCAGAATCAAGAAAGGCAGTATATTTTTTCTTCATATGCGGATGATGTAAATTCGCTTCTTGTTGACTAAAGTTTATATTTATAGTGTGTTGCAAAAGACTAAGTACTAGGTAGATACGAATAAATCAGCATGTAACGAACTTGTTTTTAGATGATTAAGCTTATATCTTGATGAAAGTATCACTTACATTTGCTCTTACCTTACCCAGACATGCCATTATTAGATGTTGTATAGTGAAACACATCATACATTGTAAATATTGCATCTCTAGATTGATGAAGAGTATGGAATATAAATGACGCCTTAAAGAAAGTTGCAAATGGAATGAGTTTTCAGATATCGTATTTTGGTCTATATTAAAGAGTGATATAATTGGGAAAAAGGATACACTAAAGCAGTATAGTTGTGTGTTGATGCTGCACAAAATTCAGATGTTAAAATGTTGGAAAATAGAAAGATAGTCTTCCACATCCACATAAAAATTTGAGAATAGGATACCAATGCAGTGATATTTATCTACTTGATTTGAGACTGTACCCTTACCTCAAGGCTTAGAACAAATCTCAAGAAATGATATTGCCATTTTCTTATAGCTGAATGTTTTTAGGTCAATATATGACTTTGTGAACTCCAGTAATGCCTTATCTTCTTTATCTATCCTGGAGTGTATATGAAATAATTTACTTATCGTATATTGACTATTATGCGGTTGAATATGTAACAATATGATACAGTGCAATAAATGGTTCAAACCCAATATCTTGCAGGAAAATTTGTACTGTTTATGAAAGTATTCTTTGTAATATGCTGTCATTTTCACTGTAAGGTGTTTAACTGTTATGAATTGCATACATATATTCATTGGCTGCGATTCCCCATGTAAGGGGGAGGCTGAGTCAAGCTCACACATTCACCAGAGGCTAATATTCCGTAATCACACTTATTAGCTTCTTTAGGATATAGGGCTGCCACAATTCCCCACCACCACCATGCCTAGGTCACCCACAGGATTGTGATGGAAGGGAATTGTGGCAGACCTTTATCCCCAAGGAGTTTAGAGGAGTGATCTAGGGATACCTTATGGTTAAAAATGTGCTTTTAAAATCTTGCAAAAGTAGACAGATATGACTAATATGTAGCAGAAAATGTTTGTTTTTCAAACTAGTCTTTGAAAATATAATATTTTTAGGGATAGTACCGCAATTGGATCATATTACTAATTTTGTACAGGGAGAGTTGTGATCCATAGAGCAGTTGCATAACTCTAAGGATATTGTCTTTTTGCAGTATATAAAATAAAATCCATATTACTCTGTTGAACTATTTTACTTGACTTAAATATCCTTATTGTAGTCATTTCACAGGTTTATGTTTTTGTTAGAGAATAAAAACCGAGGAGTGTGAAAGTCACATGAGTTATTATGTGAACTCTGGTGTGAGAAAATGTGGCACAATAATGTCAGTTGCAGTTGTGCATTCAATATAATGGAGTGGCTTATTTTTTTTTGCAATGGGATTGCTTACACTGCACTGTGAAACGTATTTGCAGTTCACTCTTAATTGTGCACTTGATTCATATAAGATGTGAAAATATTGGTTGTTGAAAATAATCTGCAGAATTACCTTGCTAAATTCAGTTAGCAGCAGGGATGTATAATTTTTTTTTTTTTCTGAGAAAGCTCAGTGCGGTAAAACATAAGTAAATGTCAAGTAGTATATGCAATATGTTGGAAAAGTAATACATTACATTGTCACTTGTACAGTTTATTATTATTATTATTATTATTATTATTATATTAATATTATTATTATTATTATTATTATTATTATTAATATTAATATTATTATACTATTAATCGTTTTTAAGGGAGTGGACTCGGACAGGTTTGGGCTGGGAAATCAAGGATGGATATCCTTTGTAATGCTCCACTGTGACTTAATTATGGGACTGACACCTCCAAAATCGAGTACTCTAACCTGTGCACTACCTGTAAGCAGCTGGTAGTACATTCTTAGCAGGAAAAGTACTCAGTAAAAGATGCATATGTTTTACAGTATTACTTTTGCCAAACAAAAGTAAGGACAGTTTCTGAAACTGACTACAAATAGGGAAATAAAAACACCAGTTTATGTTATGGTACAAAATATCTTCCCATGTACCCTCTTTATCTAGTTGGGGAAAGTAAATGGATGGAAAGAGAAGAGGGAACAGTCACTTCCTTCCTTCCTGAATACATTTTCTTGCTTTAAATTTGACAGAAGAATACGTAGAGATTAGGAAGGCTATGATAGTTTTGCTGTATTGTTATACTTGTGGCTACGCTGCTAACTCTTGTGGAAGATGGCAGTTCTTTTAAGTAGGAAAGTTTTTATGTACAGTACAACATTTATATTTGATGAGGTGTTTGTTTCTGATATTGATTAATGCGGGTTGGGAATTCAGTGTGTAAGCTTATTCAGAAAGCCTTTGAAGACAAAATTATCATTTATGCTTGTCATGTAATGCTATTGCTTTCGATGAAGCTTCCAAAATTAATAATCGTATGAGAAAATTATGTAACTGTAGAAATATGAATATATGCAGTAACATTTAAGTATTCTAAATGTTTTTAAGTCGTCTTTTTTCGTAATAGGTATATTGACTTAAATACAACTATAGTATAGTAGCAGCTGATTCATAAGTAGTAGTTTGCACTAGTTAATGGAATAACTTAGTTAACAAAGTGGTTGGTAATTAGATTTTTCTTTTTTTGTAAATAGATCTCATTCTAATTTGTTTGTCTTGTTATCTTGTTACTGAAATATTAAGCACCGGAGGCATATAATATATACTAAAAAAAGGTCATTGTTGATCACTGTACTGATACAGCGGGAGGCTTCTTTTACCTGATGTGTATTTCTATTACCATAGTAGTCACTTGATTTATCTATCTGTAAATTTTATGTACAAAGTCTGCAATTCCCCATGTTAAAATGCTGGAGAAAAATAGGGAAAATATTGCACTCAAAAAATATTGATAATATGGAGAGGATAAATAAGATGCAAGAGGAGGAAAGAGAAGAATTAGAAAATAAAATAAAAGCTTGGAGGAGAAAAGAAAGAGATAAGGAATAGAATTTCCAAACACGAGGATAATAATAAATTGGGTAATAACTTGAAAGAAAGATATTGCATTGCCTCTAGAAAGAAATGAAACTGAATCTTGGAATGCCCAAGTAAAGGAAAGTGTTGAATATTTCAGAAGAGATTTGCAGGAACAGAATATATACCAGGAGAGTGTTACACAAACGTTCCCAGATGCAGTTAAAAGATATATGGCAGTGAAAGAGGTGGCACAAGAAAACGGGGATACATATGATGACAGGGAAACAGTAACAGAAAAAACGAAAAGAGTCGTGATTGAGAGAGGTAACCCTTAGGTCAAACAAGCACTTGGCAAAGAGAAGTCATTGGTAATTTCAGGCATTTGTGAATCTCGAGAGTCAACATGGTAGGGGATACACAAATATGATAAGGCTATGGTATTAGAACTGATGAGAAAGGTTGAAGAATTATGTAGTCCAGTTAATATAAGTATTTACAATCTGAATATTGAATTTGATAAGTATTTTAAGGAGGGGAAGGCGTAATATAATAAAGTTAACCTTTGAAATCGAAGACACTTGCAATGATTATTGATGAGGTTCAAAAATCTTAAAGCATTGTCAGGAATAAGGACAGTGTTCATTCGACCTTCTAGAACAAAGGAAGAGATGGAAAAAATATAAAAACTGGTTATAGGAAACTGTAATGTTACTCGATGGAGGAACTGAGGAAGAAAAGAGATTTTTTGCTTTTGGGTTCATTTAAGCAATTGGGTGGTAAAAAAAAGAATATAGCCTCATTTTAGGTACTGTCCACAAATGCTGATGGGACAGCTAATAAGATAGTAAAAGTAAACAATAGGATATAGTACTATTAGATATAATAGCAAGTGCTGAGAAAAATTAAATGACATAATGTTACAGTTTTTCCTAAGTGTTACAAAATAGAGGGCTGAGAGGACTAATAGAGGGATAAGATTGCTTGTAAGTGCAAAATTATAGGTTAAAAAAGTAACTATTGCTATAGAAAGAGAGCTCAAGAAATTTATTGTCACTCATAATTATGGGTTTAGAAAGTATTATAATAACTGTGGTATATAAGCCACCAAGGAATCAACAAAGACAAGAGTGGACTTGTTGATGCGGGTTCTCAGAGCTTGGCTGACCAATTCAAGAGATTTGTTGGATGCTGGTTTATGGGATGTCTGAGCAACGACTGTGAAGGACTCATGATAACTATCATTTTGGTGTGGAGAGATCGTTTTATTTGGCGAGGATGGTAGATCCTGAGGCTGATAAGGAGGAGGTCAGATCTGTTGTGCATTTTTGTGTTCAGTGTCAGTCTATTGATCCTGCACCTGCCAGGCATGAGGCTGGGTGTTTGAGTGTCCCGGAGAGCTGGAGTCGTATCACGTTGGATGTTACGCATTATGAGGAGAGGTATTATTTGACATTGGTAGATTGCAGGCTGAGATGATTTACAATTTGGAGGGAGGTGCGATCAGAGAACTCAACGGACATTGGCTTCCATATTGAGCAAGTTTTTCAAGAAAGAGGCCCCCCAGACAGTGTTGATGGACAATAGTACCGCCTTCCAATCACATTGGGTTGCTGAGATCTGCAAGGAGTGGAATGTAGCAAGGCGAAGTGGGAAGTCTCCACTAAAAATAGTCTTTTGGTATAACTTGGCTGCGAGGGATGCATCAAGTGATGGGACTGCCTCTTGTCAGATCCTCCATGGGTATCAGTGGCGTCACCCTGACCAGATTCGACCTGCTGCCCATGAACAAGAGTTGGGGAATCGTGATTTTCGGGTTGGTGACAATGTGTGGATGAAACCCTCCAACAACCAATGCACATCTCGGTGGCAGGAGGGGAGGGTTTCATGGGTTATGTCGAGGAACAATGTTGAGGTGGACGGAGTGCCTCGACATGTGTTTGACATTTACCATTAATAGTTAGCGGATCTGGAGGAAAGCAGTGGGGATGAAGATGATGCTGTACTGAGTGAGGGGTCACCTGAGTCAGCAATGATGCCACAACTCAAGAGGTCCAACAGGGTTAGGCAGCCTCCAGTCTGGCATCAGATTTATCAAATGTGAACTGGATATCAGGAGGGGATGTGGTGAGTGGCTTGTTAGAGTGGTTAAGGTGATTAGAAGCTATGAGGTGGTGTTAGTGTGGTGAGTGGATTGTTAGAGTGGTTAAGATGATTAGGAAAAGATATTGAGATGGTGATGAAGTGGAGAAGGTGATTAGAAGTTAATGAGGTGTGGTTAGTGTGGAAAGACAAGTGTGAGACGTGAGTCAGTGACCATTGAGACGCCGTGCTGTAAGTTTGTTGTTTTTCTGTGTCGGTGTGAGGGGCCCTTTAGTTAAATTAAATGCCTCCAAGATACAGTTTCTGGCTATCTCTTTATCTTCTTCTCCTCCTGATAACCTTATTGTCTTCGAAACTAATGAAATTTACCCTCTTAACTCTATCAATAAATTAGGAATCCATATAGCCTCTAACTTGTCATGGAGGAATCACATAATCCAAATTTCTAAATCTTCATCCAAAAAATTGGGGGTTTTGTTTCGTTTTCATTATTACTTTTCCCCATTGCAGTTACTTAAAATTTACAAAGGTCTTATCCGCCCCTGCTTAGAATACTGCTCACACATCTGGGGTGCTTCTTCCTTTACTTATCTTCTTGATAGGGTTGAATCTAAGGCAGTCAGACTCATTAATGATCCTTCTCTTACTTCTAACCTGGATTCTCTCTCTCTTCGTCGTAAGGTATCTTCCCTTTCGCTTTTCTATCGCTACTACTTCCATCGCTGCTCTGATGAGTTGGCGAGTTGCATCCCTCCTCCACTGCCGAGGCCGCGTAACACTCGCCAAGCGGCCTCATCTCACAGGTACTGTGTGGAGATTTGTAGCTCGCGGATTGGTCGGTGCAGCGACTGCTTCTTCCCATCTACCTCCAGACTCTGGAACTCTCTTCCTCCTTCTGTCTTTCCTAATTCTTATGACCTTTCATCCTTCAAAAAGCAGATCTATCGTCATCTCAGAACCTAGTCCTCCATATCTCTGGGTCCTCTTTACTTTGACTGTTTTTTCCTGTCTGTCGTTTTCCTTTGTGTGACATTACCTCATCTCTGCCTTGCCCTTAACCTTTTTCTTTTCCTTCTTCTTGGTATTTTCTCTTGCCCGGGCCTTTGTTGATGAGGGCAGTTTCTGCCTGTCCCAGTGTCACACTCTTAAAAAAAAATGTATTGGCATATTGACTCTAGATGTGCATATAAATGGTATAATAAAAGGAGCATATGGTTTCTTAGCAAACTTAAGGGTGGCCTACAAGTATATGGACAAGGAAGTGATCAGAAAAACTTATATAACTTGAGTGATGCCAAAGCTTTAACATGTGACACACTACTGGGGACCCACACTCGGGAAAGCACATAGATTAATTGGAGGGAGTTCAGAAACATGCTATGAAGCTAATGACATATGCATAATCTCAGTTATGAGGAAAGGTTGAAACTAGAAGGAAGAGTGGTATACACTGTTACAGTTTCTAAATTCCTTCATTTGGGATAGTCTAGAATTAAAGGTCATATACTGAAGCTCTGTATGGAAACTTCTTCGCAAAAAAAAAAAAAAAAAAAAAAAAAAAAAAAAAAAAAAAAAAGTTTATTTTTTTCAAGTAAGGAAATTGTAAATGCTACTAAATATGCTTACAGGTTTAAGCATAGATATGAAAAATATGAGTGTAAAAAATAAAACCGGGCAGGGGAGGGGGGAGATAATCACAAGGCTCATTCCCGTGAGCTCAGGTTTTAAGGCTAAAGAGAGCAGATGGAAGCATCACTGAGACGGATGAAGAGATCTGCAAAGAATTGAACAAGGAGTTTCAGTCAGTATTTACAATAGAAAATACCCCACTCCCTCAGATTGCAGTGATAGAAGCTCAAGGGCCGGTATTAGAGAACATCAACCTTACAGCCACAGAGGTATGCAAAGCGCTGATGGATTTAGATGTTCATAAAGCTACAGGTCCTGATGACATATCCCCTCATGTGCTTAAAAAATGCGCAAGCACAATATCAGTGGCACTAAGTATCATATTTAAAAAGTCACTGGAGTCAGGGGAGATTCCAAGATGCTGGAAACAAGCAAATGTGATACCTATATTCAAAAAGGGAAGGAGGGATACGGCTCTGAACTATAGACCAGTTTCCTTGACCAGCATAGTTTGCAAAGTTATGGAGAAACTACTAAGGAAACATATCTCTCTTCACTTGGAATCCTTCAACTTTTTGTCAGTGAGGCAACATGGCTTCAGAGAAGGTAGATCAACAGTAACAAACTTATTAGAATTTTATGATGAGGTAAGCCAAATCTTACAGGAAAGAGAGGGCTGGGCAGATTGCATATTCCTAGACTTCCAGAAAGCGTTTGACACTGTTCCACATGGGAGACTTATTAGGAAGCTGCAATCAATGGCTAGAATAGGTGGAAATGTTTTGGAATGGATAAAAACTTACTTAGAAGGAAGGGAACAGAGGGTTAGGGTAAGACACTCAGTGTCTGAATGGAGAAGAGTTAGTAGTGGAGTTCCACAGGGTTTAGTTTTAGGGCCACTTTTGTTCCTTGTATATGTAAATGACCTACCAGAGTGGTTGGGAGAACCAACACTTCCCTGTGTGTGTGTGATTACCTAATTGTGATTACCTAATTGTGTTTACGGGAAAGAGCCCAAAGCTCGTATCTTCCCGTCTCCTCATCGCTTCCATTTTATATTTAGTGATACTTATCATACCTGTCCTTAAAACTATGGATTGAGATAGCATTAACTACCTCC